>RJVU01079885.1:610557-660676 GCA_003731715.1 Anabarilius grahami | reverse complement strand
GGGGAGAGCGCTGGACATTCACTCCCCTCACCGACAATCCCTGCCGGACCTGAGACTCGAACCCATGACCTTTGGGTTACAAGTCCGACTCTCTATCCATTAGGCCACGACTGCCCCATGTAAATGTAATGCTATTTCTAAATATTTTATATCAGTATATAGCCATACATAATAAATGCATATATTGCATCATATTGAAAAATATAAGATCTAGTTTCCCATATATGGAAATGTATATTGCATTATATTTTGCAGTATATTCTCATATATTTTTGTTCTGCAAGGGTAAGAGTGCCTATTATTGAACATTTGCAGCTGATGTGCATTTGTGAGAAAATGTTAAAGGTGTGAATAATATTTGAACTACTCCTGTTAAAGTGAAACGCACTGTTAACTCCATGCATGATGTTTGACAAATATTACATTCTCTGAAGTCAAACACTGATATTTTTGTGAAACCTTAGAGAAATATATGTTATTTGCACATATCATATATGCAGTAATTGAAACATTAAAAAGAATGTTTAAGTACATATAGGCATACGAACTGGCCTCACTGTTGTATACTTGGTTTTTGAACCTTGGTTTCCAAGGCATCAATCAAGAGTCTGTCTGCCACGCTACTGGTGTTTCAATGATTATTTTAGAAAAAACAGAGTGAAAGTGAAAGTGAAGTGACATGTGGCCAAGTATGGTGACCCATACTCGGAATTTGTGCTCTGCATTTAACCCATCCAAGTGCACACACACACCGTGAACACACACCCGGAGCAGTGGGCAGCCATTGCTGCGGCGCCCGGGGAGCAGTTGGGGGTACGGTGCCTTGCTCAAGGGTCTCACCTCAGTCGTGGTATTGAGGGTGGGGAGAGCGCTGGACATTCACTCCCCTCACCGACAATCCCTGCCGGACCTGAGACTCGAACCCGTGACCTTTGGGTTACAAGTCCGACTCTCTATCCATTAGGCCACGACTGCCCCAGCCTAGTAAATGGCCAAACCCTGAAGAAGTTAAAATAGTAAACAGTAAAACAGTAATAATTCAAATAATTTTATTATAATAGTAATATTCATATTATAAAAGTGTGTATATATATATATATCTCATGTTGCTATTCTGTACACTGAGTTTTAGTAGCCTATGATTTAACATAAATACCTTGTGCATGTGTCTATTCATTGCACCTATCTGTTCTGTTCAATGTTATTTTCATATGGAAGTCCATGGTTATAATTATTCATCAGTATGCAGTGTCATAAGGACATCTCTGACGTTTATAACAAACCAAACAGTTTGAAAATCGTTAGAAAATTGAGCAAGTTATGGTTATTTAAAAATACATGCACCATTAAAACACAATGTTACGAGTGAGCGAGCTGACTGTGACAAGATGGCCGCCAGGTGCGGACGTCAACCTCCATTGGCCAGCAGACAACTAGCCTTTATTATGTATATCTATGACTATGATAAAAACACCTACAGCTGTGTGCTGAACAATCCTAACCAGACTCAACATCTGGACACCAACTAACTTTACTAACTAATATTGATTGTCTCTTAGTTATACCGTGTTGATGTTTGATGGTGTATGTTGTGTTATTTTAGACAGGATATGTCCACTTTGTCTTCACTCTTTGTATCATATCTTTTAATGTTATTGTGATGTCTGAATGTGTAGTGGTTTTGCTAGTAGCATAGCAAACATAAACTTAACTAAAAAAAAGTATTTTTTATTTATCATATGGAATTTTTCCGCATTCATTATTAAACTTCAACATTCACTCTGCTTCTTTGTTTTTCATTTATTGCTCATTTTATTCTTTTTGCAAAATAAAATTAAATATTGAGTGCGCTGGTTTACAGTTCCACACACAAAGCTGGATATTTTGGCAAATGTAACATAAACATCATTGCTCTTGAGTGTCCAAAGCAGGAAATCACACCTCTCTAAACGAATAGCACTCTACTTGGACACACTTCTGTACTCAGAGAAGAGCTAAAGAACAGAACACACAACATAGGACACTGATTATAGCACCTCCTGTTGCCTGCTTGCCTGAACAAACTCAACAGATGACATAAAATGCTTTGAACATTTTTTATTTATTCCATGAAAAGTAAATTTTTTACCTTTACAGTACAGTGATAATGAACAAAAAAAAACTGTATGTTGTGCGTGAGCTAAAAAAGTAAAAAAAAATAAAAAAAATTAAAAAAAAGAAGCAGAAGAACAAACATTTTAACTTACAGACATCTTTCCACATTAGATTAGGTCAAAATAGATGAATAACTACATTAACACAACTGTTTTGGATTACAAGTTTTCTGAAATTTTAGTGGTTTTTACAGAGGGGTTTTGAATGTCTCTTTTTATCAGTCCATATATCATGAAAAGAAATGTTTAGCATCAAAATCTCAAAAGTGAAATTAGAACAAAGATTTTGTCCATATTGTACATATCCATATCATAAATTAGAACAAAGATTTTGTCCATATTGTAGCGTCTTGCTTCTCTGCACCTGTCCTTCATAAATGTTTATTGTATACACACATATTTATATACTTTAGCTATTTGACTTTCTGGTTAGATACTAACTGCATTTCATTGGTTCTGTGCTTGTACTCTGCACAATGACAACAAAGTTGAATCTATTTAAATCTAATCTAAATGTGCTATAAAAACAAATCCTATGATGTATAAAATATTTTGAGTTCCTGCATAACTTGGACAGCAGAGACATCAACAATCAGAATATGAATCTCAACAATGGTGACATCCAAAAGTTTAATGTTGCAATGCATGCTGGATGCCAGCATAGTACAAAACTCCCAGCATGCACTGCAGCATGAATAAATTATGCAGCTGAATGGTCCTTTTTTTTAACAGATGGTGACTGTGTAGTTGCTGGTGTAGTGAAAATCTCTTTATTTAAAATGTTTTTATTGAACTCTAAAGAAATAGGTTCATAGTAATGATATGATCATATTATTCGCATGTAATAAAAATTTGTTTGTAAATTTAAAGGGCTATCTAACAATTTGAGGCAGTTGGTTTCTGTAAATGAAATGAGGTCACACAAGTTTTAATTTAGTGCATAGTATCTTTACAGTAACATACTGTAGATTACAGTAAATAACTGTACAATCAACAGTGTTGCCAGTGTTTTACTGTAAAAAAGCCTGACAAGGTCTAAAAGTGTAGAGTCTTATTCTGATCAGGGGACTGATTTTCTACTCCACCGTTCTCCTGTAAGAAAAAAACAGATTTTCAGAAGGTAAAAGAAATCTAACAATTCAGTTACACAAATACAAAACTAGTAAACTAGTTTTCCCCCTAACATTTGCAGAATGTGTGGTAGACTTGATTTCCTAATATTTAACACAGTGTCTTAAATTTAAATACAGTAACATTTTCAAACTTTTGACCAGTGCTGCATATATATACGTGTAGTGATATCCGAATTAAAACACACACACACACCAATTACAAACCTGAATCTGTAGTAAATTCTTTTTTTTTTTTTTTTTTTGAAGGCACAAAGATTCAGTGTTAGTATCTCACCTGAACTTGATTGTGCTCCTTCCTGCATGTCTGTTTGAACAACAACAAACTTGATTAAACGCACATTACTTTGGGTAAATTAGAATAAAAGTTTGTATTTTTACATCCAATAAAGACTTGTTTCACACATTAAATCTCATCCTTGTTAAATCAGCTTTTTGCAATACTCACTTTTCCTTTTTGCTTGATGCTTTCAATAACGAAACACACTAGTGGCTGAAACCATTATCAGCAGGACAACAGAAACACATGTTCCTTCTACAGATGAACCTGAACCTGGAACAGTTGAAGAGAGACAGTCAATATTACTAAACATCATCTGATAATCCATTCGGTATTTAACAATATAATTGATTGATATTTACACCTTTCATCGCCAGTTTTATGATATAAATTTAACTAATAAATCTGATGAGTTTATGAAGAGGGGCAGTATCATATAAAAAGACCTGAGAACAGCTTGTTTGTTGTGATGCTGATATACAACTTTGATATGCATGTGAAGATGATAGAGAGTATTTAGATACTATTTTAATACTGAGATAAAGCTCTTTCTTCAAATATGAGACAATGAAAACATTGAGCCGTATTCTAAAACTGGAGGGGAAATCTAATGAAAAAATAAATTATACTCACCAATGACAGTTAATAAAGTGAATATTCTATCAACACTGCTGCTGCTACTGCTGATCTTCAGTTCATAATCTCCAGAGTCTGTGTTTCTGGTGTTCATGATGGTCAGAGATCCAGTCTGATGATCCAGCTTCAGTCTGTCTCTGAATCTCTCATCACACTGAACATCTGTACAGATCTTACTCTGATCTCCAGTGATTTCAGAGATGACAATGTCATTAAAATACCACGTCATCACATCATGGATGTTTATTACACCAGGATCTAAAGTGACAGATTCTCCCTCCTTCACTGATTTTCTCTTCATTTCATTTTGTTCAGCAGCAGAAACACCTGAAACACAAACCAACAGAAGATTGTAGAGTATTCTCTCCAAAAAGATCATTAAAATAGATAACTGGAGCATAATACAAAAAAGTGAAAAATTAATTCAGTGCTCTCTCAAAAGCAACATTTGTCCACATTGTGTACATTGAACATACTTTCTGGAAAGTTAAAAATCTCATGATATAATAGACTAATTTAAAAATATTTAAAAACGATAATGTTACAATAAGAAAGTCTTCAGCAGAACACAGCTGCAGAGTGCCACTGCTCTAATAAAGACAATGATGTTATTTAAAAATAACCTGCTTTTAAACATTCGATAAATGACTCACCATTGACAGTAACGTTGAAGATCTTTTCACTGAATCTTGTTTTGCTGTAGATTTCTAGTCTATAATCTCCAGAGTCTCTGTTTAAGATGTTTGTGATGGTCAGAGATCCAGTCTGATTATTCCCCTTCAGTCTGTCTCTGAATCTCTCTTTACACGGATCATCTAAACAGATTTTACTCTGATCTCTATTGATTTCAGCGATGCGATTGTCATAAAAAAACCACTTAATTCTGTCTTGTTGGTTCATCTTAACACCAGTGTATAGAGTGACTGAATCTCCCTCCATCACAGTCACTGACACTCTGCCTGAACCAGCACCAGATGAACCTGAAAAAGAAATGAACAGAAATCACTTCTGACGAACTAGCACAAAAACATACAATGAGAAAGAGTTTCAGTCATATTTCTGTCCCTGATAACACATGCAAACAAACAGCAGAAGAACATCACTGAACAGTTTCATGGACATTCATAAAATTGTCACACACTGTGTATCTGTTGGTGCAATCAAGCAAAAAATTATTATTGTACATTTTCATAGACCCGTATGAATATTCAATATTGAATACAAAAATCTCTATTAATACATTACCTTACTAAAAAAAGCTTTTGACTTCAATAAACTCCTTTAAGTTTATTATAGGGTCTTCCTTAATTCCACACTCAGAACACTACAAGAATCCCTTACAGAAATTAATCATTATTTCATTATAGTAGAAATGTAAAAACCATGGTTTATTATAGTAAAAGCATAATAGTAAAAGTGTGGCAATATTGTTTTTTTTTTGGCAGATTGATTAGTATTTGTATAACTGCAGGTTTACTACAAGTACTCTCTAAAAATGCTGGGTTAAAAACAACCCATGTTTGGTTGAAAATGGACAAACCCAGCAGTCGGGTTAAATGTTTGCCTAACATGCTGGGCAGTGTTTGTTTAAAAATGACTATATGTCTGGCTTAAACTGAACCCAAAATAGCTTGGAAATTAAAAATCAGACACATACTAGTGCCAACAGAAACAATTAAAAGGTGAATATTTTTTTATAAGCAATGCAATAAATGTTCATTAATTATTAATCCAATATATATACTCCAAGACTTGATCTATATTTTATTTATATAGATCAGTGAACTCGCCATTATAACGTCATTTTTCAACATTTAGTGACCACTTTTAGCTACATTCAGTTGAAATCAGTTGTCAACACTGTCTTCAGTTGTTGCTGGTCAGTCGTTGTATGTGCTTCCCTGTCTTTTTTGGATTATCTTTGTTTTTGTATTTTAATAAAACTTTGCTGAATGTGGATGCCCTTCTCATTCTGCTCCTTGCCCAATCGTTATATTAACCCAACCCAGGGGTGTCAAAACAACCCAGTCGCTAGGTTTGTCTGCATTTGACCAAGCATGGGTTCCTTTTTACTCAGCATTTTTTAGACTGCATATTTGAACTATGGGTAGGGCGGTAAAACAGTTAATGTGTGGCTTGAATGGATGAAATACAATAACAATGACCTGGTTTCATTTTTTGTAACACGGAAACAGTTAGAAACAACTCCCAAATGTACGGCTATCTTACCTTGCAAAAACAAAATGTACACAACAGTCCAGAAAAATAAAGAAAACATTTTCACAGTCAAGTGAAAACTAAACACAAATTACATAGAAACAAAAGCTTCAAATGTAAGCAGCACGGAAAACAACAACACAAATGAACGAAGGTCGCAGCAGATACACGTCATAGGGTGGAGACATGACCACAGCCACAGCTGCATAATCCGGTGCTCTCCCTTTTGGTAAATACAAAGATCAAAAGTTCTTTTATCTTCAGCCTGAAATCAACTGAAGATAAAAGAAGACAATAAATCTGTCAAGATCAGCAGAAGTTCTTTTTGAGAATTAACAGAGGTTTAGATGATGATGTTTTATTGAAAATGTTTGGTCATCTGTTAATTCTCAGTAAGAACTTTTGTTGATGTATTACAGAAATAAAATCAAACTGGTTAATAATAAGTGTAATAATGTTTGATGGCTGGAAGTCAGTTGTAGTTGTTGTGTCTCTCTCTTTTTCTCTTGTTGTTTCTTCAATGATTCTGCTTATTAACATCAGGTGTCACCACTAATCATCAATCAATTATCTCATTAATTTTAACACTGCTTCAGTGTTACTTTTTAACACCCAGCAAGATGGACTCATATGTATACTTTGAGTGTTAATTTAACACTGGGGATTTTGCTGTGTGGTGAGTTTAATACGTTTTAAAAATATATGGCATGTATTAATCTCAGATGGCATTACATCCCACATTCAAGCATATGTTATAACTAATCCTGATCGATTAAAATGATTAAACTAAGACATTATTAATCTCCAACACTACACTGTACACAACTATCAGTATTTGCATTAATGTTGCAACAGCACAATAATACTGTGCATAATACACACGTTAAGATGATGACGACAGGAAAATATGAGTGAGAAACTTAAGCGTTTATATCCAGAAATATCAGGGTGCAAGCGGTCCTGTTTCATGAATCAGAGGATCAGGCTTCCGTGATAAGGGATCTGCCAGCTGATCATTTCCCCAGCACGTCGCTAAAAACACTCTATACCAGTGGTTCTCAACCACATTCCTGGAGGCCCACCAACACTGCAAATTTTGCATGTCTCCTTTGTCTGACACACCCATTTTAGATCTTTGAGTCACTACTAATGAGCTGATAACCCTAATCAGATGTGTTTAATTGAGGAGACATGCAAAATGTGCAGTTTTGGTGGGCCTCCAGGAATGTGGTTCAGAAACACTGACATAGACTATTTTTTAGGATGTATAGTGTGCACGTTGAGAAGCAGGCACTGTCTTTACAGCACATGGAGCACGATAATGCACAGCCGCGCCAAACAGACACGAAGAATATAACCAGTTTAACCGCCATCACTTTGAATTATTTATTCAATTTAGCTCTTAATGAGAGCTCTGTAGTCTCACCAATAAATCACCAAGACCGTTCAAACATTTTCATGACATTTAATTCGTAAAACGACTTTGATTCCCGAGCTGGTTCTGATCGAGGCTATCTATCACTGTAACCGGAGAAACTTTTACCCGACGTGGATCATTCCGGGAGCCAAAAACCCGGAAGTGTGAAAAAGGTCTATATTTGCATATGCCAGCTCATGTTCAAGGCATTACACAAGGGCAGCCAGTATTAACGTCTGGATCTGTGCACAGCTGAATCATCAGACTAGGTAAGCAAGCAAGAACAATAGCGAAAAATGGCAGATGGAGCAATAATAACTGACATGATCCATGATATCATGATATATTTAGTGATATTTGTAAATTGTCTTTCTAAATGTTTCATTAGCATGTTGTTAATGTACTGTTAAATGTGGTTAAAGTACCATCGTTTCTTACTGTATTCACGGAGACAAGAGCCGTCATTATTTTCATTTTTAAACACTTGTATAATGCATAAACACAACTTCATTATAAATCTCTCCAACAGTGTAGCATTAGCCATTAGCCACGGAGCACCATCAAACTTATTCAGGATCAAATGTAAACATCCAAATAAATACCATACTTACGTGATTAGACATGCTGCATGATGAACACTTTGTAAAGATCCATTTTGAGGGTTATATTAGCTGTGTGAACTTTTATGCTGTTCAAGGCAAGTGCGAGCTCCGTGGGCGGGGAGCACGAGATTTAAAGGGGCCGCAGCCTGAATCGGCGCATTTATAGTGATGCCCCCAAAATAGGCAGTTAAAAAAATGTATAAAAAAAAATCTATGGGGTATTTTGAGCTGAAACTTCACAGACACATTCAGGGGACACCTTAGACTTATATTACATCTTGTAAAAAAAAACGTTCGATGGCACCTTTAAATCAGAAAGTGCACCATATATCAAGTTATTGTCTCTCAAAAGTAAGTCAACTCCGAGTCAATTAAACGAGTTGTTTATAAAAACTGAGGTAAAATTAAATGTATATTATGAGAAAACGAAAGTGTTTTTTGATCTTGCATGCATGTAAGCCTGTTGTAGGAGACACCTAAAACAATATTAGGAACCTTAAAAAAGGCATAAAAGGGGCACTTTAAACGATCATCCATCACAACTCCATCCTGTCTGTTATGGTTGACAAACCAAGTTGAAATCATCATTCACTTCTCATTAGCATCCACCAATGGAGTTGTCTTCTTATCAGGAGACAGATTTTCTACTCCACCGTTCTCCTGCAAGAAAACACAGTTTTGCAGAAGGTAAAAGAAATCAATAGATTAGCGATTCACTTACACAAATTCAAAACACTAAAGACAGAACACATGGAGGTGTTTTTTTTTTTTTTGTGATGTTTGCAGAATGTATGGTGGCCTTCTTTTGTTTGGAGAACTTCTGACAAGAGATCAGAGATCATTCCGTCATACAGAATCTCTGCAGATCCTTCAGATGTCTAGCTCTATGTTGGTATTTCTTCTCTTCAGTTCACTCCACTTATTTTCATTAGGGTTCAGGTCAGGGAACTGGGATGGCCATGGCAGAAGTTTCATTTTGTGGTCAGTGACCAGAGGTGGGTAATCCAGGGGTCAAAGATTAAAAGTCCTGCCATATTTTTATTCCACCCACTGAAGCATTAATGAGATAAATAAGTGATTAATTGAGTGATGATTGAGCATTATTGAAGACACCTGATGATAACAAGCAGAATCACCAAAGGAGAAAATCACAATTTTTAAGTTACCATCATCGAGGTCAGGGTTTGTTTTAGTTGAGCTCTTGACCCTTGACTTTTTAATATTAGATTTTGTTTGGGCAATTATAACTGCATTAGAATCAACCAGAAATGCGAAGTTTAAAGATGATCAGGTGTTGGTTATGTTTTCACATGATCATAATTTGATCTGAATCACTGAGTTAGATTTACATTATTGATTGCAGCAGCACTGTGATTCTACAGCACAAGATCAACTTTATCAATACAGTTTTTTTTTTTTTAGA
This sequence comes from Anabarilius grahami, assembly GCA_003731715.1. Taxonomy (NCBI): domain Eukaryota; kingdom Metazoa; phylum Chordata; class Actinopteri; order Cypriniformes; family Xenocyprididae; genus Anabarilius; species Anabarilius grahami. The sequence continues at coordinate 650,818 of RJVU01079885.1, read as the reverse complement.
GTTGATTTAAAAAAAAAAAACAGATCATTTAAAAACACAGACATCAAGAATCATCCTGTAAATCTCAACAGTGGTGAGAGTAATAAAGCATGTTGCAATGCATTCTGGGTGCCACCAATCAAAATTCATCCATGCCTCCCATCATGCATTGCTGCATGAATAAATTATGAGCTGAATTGTCTTAGTAATTTTCTTTATTCTCACTATTAAAATTTAGCTGTTTTTCTGTGACTTTTTAGTAGCTTGTTTTCTAATGTTCAGAGTTGATCTGTTGATCAGAATATGTTGCTTGTCACCGTTGTTGAGATTCATATGCTGATTCTTGATGTCTGTGTGTGCCTAAAATTTATATATGATTTTGTTGTGATAAGGACAACTTTTTAAAAAAAATTACTGTATTGATTAAATTGATTTTGTGCTGTAGAATCACAGTGCTGCTGTAATCAATAATGTAAATCTATCTCAGGTATTGGGCTCTAAATGAGTTCAGTGATTCAGATCAAATAATGATTACGTGACAACATAACCAACAACAACTGGTCATTTTTTAACTTTACTTGTCTGGTTGGTTTTAATGCAGTTTGAGCTGCCCAAACAAAAATCTAATATTAAAAAGTCAAGGGTCAAGAGCTCAACTAAAGCAAACCCTGACCTCGATGATGGTAACTTAAAAATTGTGATTTTCTCCTTTGGTGATTCTGCTTGTTATCATCAGGTGTCTTCAATTATGCTCAATCATCACTCAATTAATCACTTATTTATCTCATTAATGCTTCAGTGGGTGGAATAAAAATATGGCAGGACTTTTACTCTTTGACCCCTGGATTACCCACCTCTGTCAGTGACACATTTTTTATGTTTTGGAACATTGTCCCGAGGAAAGATCTAACCATATCTTATTATAAGATTTCTAGCAGAAGCAGTCAGGTTTTGATTTTCAGCTATTTGATAGAATCCATGATACCATGTATCTGAACAAGATGTCCAGGACATCTTGTTCAGAAAAATAGGCCCACAACATTACAGATCCAGCAGCATATTTAACAGTGGGCATGGGGCACTTTTTATCCCCGTGTGCAGCAAACCCACCGGATGGGAGCCAAAAAGCTCTTTTTTTTTTCATCTGACCACAGAACAGTTCCCATTTGAAGTTGTCTGACAACTGAATATGCTGGAGATTGTTTTTGGATGAGTGATTTTTCTTGAATCCCTCCCAAACATCTTTTGGTGATGTAGGTGCTGTTTGGTATTTTTTTAAGCTTTCTGACCCCAAGACTCAACTAATTTCTGCAATTCTCCAGCTGTGATACTTAGGGGGCCGTTGGCCACGCAAACTCTCCTGAGTCATTCTACGAAACGGGTGCCATTTCCACTTTGCATTTTTCAAAATTTTCATAATGAACAAACTTTTTTTTAAACAAACCTACAAATTGAAAGATATGTTAATCCTCCAAAAAACATATTTTCCCACCTCAGGCACAAAATCTTTATTAATATTATCCTGTTTATTCAGGCAAGGAAGCCATTCTTGTACCACCCCGTCACGGACAATATGTATGCCATTGGAGTAGTAAAACAAGAATTTTTAAAATGTAATGTTTTCCTAATAGAAGAATGTCCCTTTTTTGGAAACCATCAATAGAAAGTCTGTAATTTAATATTTTTTTTTTATTTTTAGATTTTTAATCTTGAAACATGAATTTGACCTTTCAATGGCCTCATTGTTTGTACTGAAAAAATGAATTTACATAAAAAATACAAATAAAGTTATATTTATCTGATCAGTCCACACAACAAGAACATAATTCAACATTCATTTATGTAATATTTCATTTTCTTTCCATAAACTTTTAACAAAATGACCCTGTGACGGGGTGGTAAATGATGTGATGGGGTGGTATGGACAAAGTGTTACTGTATTGATCTGCTGGTTTTAAACTTTAAAAACTGGGGGAGGGGAGACCTTCAAATTGAGTAAAAAGTGTGTGAGTGAGTGAGTGAGTGAGTGAATGAGTGAATTAATGAACTAAACAGTGTTGCCAAGTCTGCATTTTTCCTGCGAAATTGGGCTAGGCTACTTTTACACTGTTGCCGTGGGTTGTTTTTCCTGTCCACGGGTTGAAGCGAGCCCAAATAACATGACATTTAGCCCTTGGAATGCACATTTTACCAAGGGAACCCAGCCAAAAAAAAAAGTTTTACCCGCCAGAATGTGATTTTTATCAGGGGACATTTTGGGATGAAATTTACCACCCCGTCACATATCCCCCCGTCACAACGATAATTATATTTCAGATTGAATGCATGTATGCTAGTTGAGAAACTTGACCACAGGGGAGATTTGCGGACATTTTGGGATGAAATTTACCACCCCGTCACATATCCCCCCGTCACAACGATAATTATATTTCAGATTCAATGCATGTATGCTAGTTGAGAAACTTGACCACAGGGGAGATTTGCAGACATTTTGGGATGAAATTTACCACCCCGTCACATATCCCCCCGTCACAACGATAATTATATTTCAGATTGAATGCATGTATGCTAGTTGAGAAACTTGACCACAGGGGAGATTTGCGGACATTTTGGGATGAAATTTACAAAAATGTGAGGGGGTGGTAAATTTCATCCCAAAATGTCCGCAAATCTCCCCTGTGGTCAAGTTTCTCAACTAGCATACATGCATTCAATCTGAAATATAATTATCTTTGTATTAATAATGTAAAAGAAATAATAAAAAACAGTTTTTCCTATCTATTTTGCATGTCGGGGTGGTAAGTTTAAGCTTGACGGGCCCTGCCTAACATGAAAAAGCAACAAATAAACAATGTAAAAAAAATGTACATAGTTGCCTGCTTTTGTTCTTGGTGGCTATAAGGCTCAAATGATGTTACTTAGGCTTTGTGATGTCATTTAAAGGAACAGGGCATTATTTATAGATAAAACAAGTTAGTGTGACGGGGTGGTAAGTCAAACTGAGGGACGTGCACAAATCATAAAATATTTAAAAAAAAAAAAGGTTTATTGTGAATAAATATATTTTGTGTAAACAGGGACACACAAATAATCCTGAAAATAGTATATGTTTGAAAAAATATAGAACTTATTTGGTGATAATTTAGATGCAAATGTCATGTTGGTTAACACGGACATGTGAAATTGGCTATGTAATAATGAAAAGTTCTTAAAAAATAGTATGCTAATCTTCAAAAAAAACATTTGATCATATATCATGTTAAAAAGAACACTTGAATTTATAACTTTAAGCTTTGGAAACAAATTTTGGGACATTTTTTGTGCCTTATGCATCTGATCAAATGTTCCGGACCCAAATGGCACCCGTTTCGTAGAATGACTCTCCTCCTGTGCATTAGGACGCTATAGACACATGCCCACTTCCAGGCAGATTTGTAACATCTTTAGTTGATCAAATCTTCCCTGATGATGGAAATGGGGACTTTCAATGTGTTAGCTTTTTTCTTATAGCCATTTTCTATTTTGTGAAGCTCAGCAATCTTTTGCTGCAAATCAGAACTATATTCTTTGGTTCATCCAAAAAAAAAAAAAAAAAACTCNGAACTTCAAACAAGACTGGCATTTATGGTCAGATGGAAGTAAAAATAAAAGAGCTTTCTGGCAGCAAACCCACCAGATGGGTTTGGTGCAAACAGGGATAAAATGTACCCCATGCCCTTGGTTATTATTTTTAACTCTCTGGAGTCGGGAAACGCACTGGCGCGTTTTGCAGGATATTTTTCACATTGCAGCAAAACGGACTTAAAATACTCCGTCATTTTTTGTCATAGAGACATAAGTAATATATCAATTGAAACTATAGAATATCTTATTTTATTTGTGTATACTCAGAGTAAAAACAAAATGTTGTGCTTTTTGCAAAATAAAGAAATCTAACATGATGCGTGATCTCTCGTCTCCCTCTGAACGAAGTCCAATCTGATAGTTCTCAGAAAATGAACTGTAACTTAAGGCTGGAATACACTACGCGATTTTTTAAAATCTGAACAGATTTTTAAAACACTAGGCATCATACACTTGCCGACTTTGTAAATGGTTACAGAGAAAAGATGGGCATCACACACTACCAGACTTTAAAATCGGTCGCAACACAAACAGAAACACGCGCCTGGTTGCTAGGAGATGCATGACAGACAGGTGAAACAAATGCAGGAGATAAGATGACCCGCAGTAGTGGAAGATGCAAGGCAAATGCATTTGGAGATAGACAGGGGTGGGTAGACACAGTCAGTATGGACAGATTACAACAGGAGTTAGAGGTAAATTGTGTAGTTTTATGATTATCCAAGTTGTTACCTTAATATAATCAATTATCAGTCCCTGTGTACATTTAATGTAATTTAATCAATAATTCGTAGCTTCTGACACTTTAATCCAGCTACATATCCAGGATAAAGCATATATGTATAATGGATAGTGATGAATATTAACATATTTAATAATGAATAAACCTCTCTCAAGACAAAGGTAGTACAAAGCCATTTTTTCTATCGTGATTTTTTTTTCTGTATTATGATAAAGAATTTCCGTGTTTTCAACCTGGGAGCGACGTGAGCTGTATTGACCCGACTGTGTGACGAAACTGCCGCAAACAATTACTAAACAAACGGCAGATTCTGCATTTTCTTATTTAATTCATGAATGTCATGTGAGAGCTCGCGGGTGCGGCTCCATCTAGTGGCTGTAAGCGGTATATTTTAGTGTCTCAATATGATTACTCATCAAGCGCCAAGCTTGTGATTCGTGCGCTGAATGAGGTAAGTTTTTCCTTATTACCCGATTTTGTACAGTAGTCTCGTTTTTTTTCTCGATCTTTGTGACTTTGCACCCTTGATTTGCATTGCTTGGGCAGCATATGACTGTACAGTGTAACGTTATTGTATTTATTAGCAACAACACATATAGTACACTGATATGTGTTCTAAAATCGGCTCAAAATATCAAACATGTTTGATATCCTCTGACTGGATGGAATCAAAATCTGAAGCTAAAAAATCGGAGTCTATGACCATGATATACTGCGCGATTTTCCATGGAATCTGTCGGCTCAAATCTGCAGACGGGCTCTGACTTTTGTCAACTAGCGTCAAATTGTTCAGACTGTAAATCGGGGGGAAAATCGGAGCAAAAATCGTGTAGTGTATTCCAGCCTTTAGTGAATACTAATGACAAAAAAATGTATCTTATGTCTAATGAAACGTTGAAATGTCAGGTTTTAAATCGTGTAAGTCAAATCGGAAACAATCATTCTGTGTTTATGTAATCTGTATGAAAAGAGAGCCATGTCAGAAGTCCGTGATTAAGCTCATTATCCGCTAATGCGGCCACGCCCACGGAGGGAGCGCTATTCAGAGGAAAATTCTGAGGCAATACATGCATACATCGTCTCAATCGTGGAGTTATTGTCTTGAAAAGTGTTTATCTGGATGTTAAAGCCATGGTTAGCGACCTCTGGAAGACATGCCGTTAGTTCCTGAATGTCCTGTTCTTCTTTAGATTAATTTGTGGACTAAATATGCACAGAGCGCCCTCCGGCTGCAAGTATGAATTGAAAACACAGCATCCAGCGCTCACAGAGATGACAATAAATATTGAATAAATATTACTCCTCTGTATAGAAAATTGACTTAAACATATGAGAATCCATCAATATTTCTCCAAATGTGCATGCTTTTAAGCTAAAAGCCTATATGAAATACCATAGAGGTAACATAATTGTTCAGACACTTTGCATCACAGAAATACATTATATTTTAAAGTATATAATAGAAAACCATTATTTTATAATAATTTGTCACAGTATTGCTGTTTTTTTTTTTGTATGATATATGATGAGCTTGAGACATGATCACAGAGAGTTTTTTCACAGCCTACCTGACTGAAAGGCCTCATTATTTATGCAGGTCATTAGAGGTTCTTTTGTCTTCTCAGGTGTAAATGACCCATTATTCATGATGATTCACTCCTCCATGCATACTGTGTTTCTTGACAAAAAGTGTCTTACAAAAACTAAATCAATATATTGTTATAAATGAACGAGTAGGCAGGATAATTTTTACTTCATTCTGAAGCAAAAACTCTAGTCTACAATCTCCAATACCCAGAAGTCTTGTGAACACAGATTTAATATATATTTTTTGTCCATATTTCAGTAACTTAAGTTTTTTCAATAACCACGCATAAACGTTATTCCTTAAAAAACACAAATATGTACATACATGTTCCTCACACATTATGGTAGCCTAGTTTGTGCTGAATACAGTGTAATGACACTTGTGTCATTAATATGTTTATGAACAACTGAAAAAAGCACAAATGTCAGGGCATGTCAAAACTTCTCCAGGCCCCAAATCAGCCTCAGACTCCAGAGGGTTAANAATCTGAACAAGATGTCCAGGACCTCCAGCAGAAAAATAGGCCCACAACATTACAGATCCAGCAGCATATTTAACAGTGGGCATGATGGAAATGGGGACTTTCAATGTGTTAGCTTTTTTCTTATAGACATTTTCTATTTTGTGAAGCTCAGCAATCTTTTGCTGCAAATCAGAACTATATTCTTTGGTTCATCCAAAAAAAAAAAAAAATAATAAACTCCAGCATATTCAGTTGTCAGACATGACTGGAACTTCAAACAAGACTGGCATTTATGGTCAGATTGAAGTAAAAATAAAAAGAGCTTTCTGGCAGCAAACCCACCAGATGGGTTTGGTGCAAACAGGGATAAAATGTACCCCATGCCCTTGGTTAAAAATAATAAATGGATCTTTAATGTTGTGGGCCTATTTATTTATTTATTTGTATGGATTCTAGCAAATATACCAACAAATAAAAAATCAAAACCTGATCGCCTCTGCTGGAAATCTTACAATAGGTCATGGTTGGATCTTCCATCAGGACAATGATCCAAAACATACATTAAAATCAACACAAAAAATTGTCACTGAGCACAAAATAAAGATTCTGCCATGGCCGTCCCAGTTCCCTGACCTGAACACTATCAAAATCCTCAGTGTTAAATTAACACTGCTGGGGTTTATATGAGTCCACATTCTGAGTGTGAAACGGTAACACTGAATCAGTGTTAAAGTAGATAATTAAGTGATTAAGTGATTATTGAGCATTAGTGATGAACATCTGCTGTTAACAAGCAGAAATACTGAAGGAAAGAGAAACACAATAACTACGACTGACTTCAGCCACAGCCTTCGATGAAATCAACTGAAGATAAAAGACATTAAATCTCTGAAGATCTGATTAAACAACTTCACAACCGCATTACCAGCTTCACTTATTACTAACCAGACTGACTTTATTTCTGTCACACGTCTACAGAAGATCTTATTGAGAATTAACAGAGGTTTAGATGTTGATGCCTTATTGAAAATACATTTTGGTTGAAGTCACCATTACGGTGGTTAGTGCTTGCTTTAGTTAAGCAGTTTGACACTTGACTTTTGAACATTATGTTTTCTCTGGCTGCTTTAACACTGTTTGATAAACAGTAAAAGAAGATGTGATCAGATGATGTTGGCTTCATGATAAGGATGTAATCATCATGTAATAGTCTCATTTATTGATCTTATTCAGAGTTTAGTTTCTGATTATATAGGTTATGTTTTAAGAATTGCAAATCATTGATTACAGTAGCTCTGTGACTTCAAATCTTGATATCCATCACTGGTGATCATAACTTGAAAAATATGAACTGTTCAAGAGCCCAACTAAAGCAAACACTGGTCACCACAACGATGAGTACAAACCAAACTATTATTAATAAAAACTTATGAAGACATATGGCAGAAATAAAGTCAGTCTGGTTAGTAATAAGTGACGCTGGTAATGCTGTTTGTGGAGTTGTTTAATCAGATCTTCAGAGATTTAATGTCTTTTATCTTCAGTTGATTTCATCTAAGGCTGTGGCTGAAGTCTATTGTAGTTCTTGTGTTTCTCTTTTCTTCAGATTCTGCTTGTTATCATCAGGTGTCTTCAATAATGCTCAATTATCACTTAATTAATCACTTAATTACCTGATAACTTCAACACTGCTCCAGTGTTACTTATAACTTATAATTTAACACTGGGAAATTTAAATTTTGAAATTTGTAGAAAATGAGTGGGATGAAAGAGAAGCTCCAACATGGAGCTGGGAATCTGAAGGATCTGGAGAGATTCTGTATGAAGGAACGGTCTCTGATCTCTTGTTAGGTGTTCTCCAAAATCATCAGGCTCAGTGCTGTTATCTTGGGAAAAGGACTTTGCAAAAATTGGGTGCCAATAACTGTGGCCAGCATGAACTAGGGAAAAACAATGAACCCCCCCTCAATTGTTTTACTTCAAAAAAGAAAAAAGATTACCACTGCATATTAATTTTTACAGTCATCTTTGCTCATATTTACCGAGGGTGCCATAGTAAATGTAGTAAATTGTTTAACAGATTCTTTTATTAAACAGATTCAGTGCTCATATCCTACCTGAATTTGACTGCTCTGTCTGCTGATACCTGTTTGAATACAAATTACTTTGGATAATCAGAATAAAAATACATAATACATAAAGACTTGTTTAGCACAATAAATCGTATATTTCTGTCTTGTTAAATCAGCTTTATGTAATACTCACTTCTGCTTATTCTTTTGCGCTTGCAGTAGAAAATCACAGCAGCGACTCCAACCATTATCAGCAGGGCAACAGAAACACATATTTTTGTTACTGATAAACCTAAAAGAGAGAGTCATTCATACTAGAGATTGTCTGATAATCCATTCGGTATTTAACAACACTGACTGATATTTACACCTTTATGATATTAAATGTAATTAATAAATATTGTGAGTTTGAGGAAAAACAGTTAAAACAGCATCACAACACTGTCAGATCTACACCAAACAACAGCATTTACTGGATAAAACATCAAATTTTATTCATTTTGCATTTTGTTGTGATGCTGATATACAATTTTGATAATTTTTGATGATAGAGACTGTTTAGATACTATTTAATGTTTTTAATATTAAAATGAATAAATAAATGATACTCACTAATGACAGTTAATACTGCTAATATCCTATCAACACTGCTGCTGTTGTTGATGATGATCTTCAGTTCATAATCTCCAGAGTCTGTGTTTCTAATGTTCATGATGGTCAGAGATCCAGTCTGATTGTCCAGCTTCAGTCTGTCTCTGAATCTCTCATTACACTGAACATCTGTACAGATCTTACTCTGATTTCCAGTGATTTCAGAGATGACAATATCATTAAAATACCACATTATCACATCATGGATGTTTATTACACCAGGATCTAAAGTGACAGATTCTCCTTCCTTCACTGACTTTCTCTTCATTTCATCTCTTTCAGCAGAAGAAACACCTGAAACACAAACGAACAGATGATTGAATGATATTTTTGGAGAGAATACTCTACAAATAGATAACTGGAACTCATGAGCATAATACAAAAAAAAAAAAAAGTGAAAAAGTACTCTCCCAAAAGCAACATTTGTCTACATTGTGTACATTGAACAAAAAAATCTGATGATAGACTAATTTCAAAATATAAGTAAAAACAATAACTAATGTTACAATAAGAAACTGCTGTCTTCAGCAGAACACAACTGCAGAATGCCACTGCTCTAATAAAGACAAAGATATGATTTAAAAATAACCTGCTTTTAAACATTCGATAAATGACTCACCATTGACAGTAACATTGAAGATCTTTTCACGGAATCTGTTGCTGTAGATTTCTAGTCTATAATCTCCAGAGTCTGTGTTTGAGATGTTTGTGATGGTCAGAGATCCAGTCTGATTATTCCCCTTCAGTCTGTCTCTGAATCTCTCTTTACACGGATCATCTAAACAGATTTTACTCTGATCTCTATTGATTTCAGTGATGCGATTGTCGTTACAAAACCACTTAATTCTGTCTTGTTGGTTCATCTTAACACCAGTGTATAGAGTGACTGAATCTCCCTCCATCACAGTCACTGACACTCTGCCTGAACCAGCACCAGATGAACCTGAAAAAGAAAGGAACAGAAATCACTATTGAATATATTGAATACATAAAACTCTATTAATACATCACCTTACTAAAAAAAGCTTTTGACTTCAATAAACCCCTTTTCAGTTTATTATAGGGTCTTCTTTACTTACACACTCAGAAATCTACAAGAATCCCTTACGAAAATTAACTTTTGTTTTATTATAGTAGAAATGTAGTAACCATGGTTTATTATAGTAAAAGCATAATAGTAAAAGTGTGGTAACCATGGTTTTGGCAGACTGATTATCATTTGTACACTGTAAAACATCAGCTGGTTAAACTTAGAAATGAAAGTTCACCTGCTGCCATATCATAAGTTAACTCAACTTGAAGATAACCTTTGTTTCAACTCACAGTCAAGACAATGGATTACTTTAAAGTGAAAATTAATCTTAAAGTAATCCATTGTCTCCCATGGTTTGGATTATCTTTTTTTTAATTTGTAACAACATTTTGCTGAATGTGGATGCTCTTCTCAGTCTGCTCTTTGCCCAATCGTTACATTAACCCAACCATGGGTCTAAACAACCCGATCGCTGTGTTTGTCTATATTTTACCCAACGTGGGTTATTTTTAACCCAGCATTTTTAGACTGCATGGGTAAACTAGTGTAGTAAAACCATGATTAACTTTGGTTACAATGGTTAAACTCAAATAAAATTGGTATTTTTGGTTTTATTTGTAGTACAAATGTGGTTAGGTTTCGAAAGTGACGAAACAGAAACTGTTACTATCAACTCCCAAATGTACGCCCACATCTTACCTTGCACAAAGAAAACATACACTGCATTCCAAAACAATAAAGAAAACATTTTCACACCTAGTATTGTGAAACCTAAATGAAATTATGTAAAACGGAAGTTTTTTGTTCCATGCGCGCAATACGGAAATGATAAGGCTTTAGGGCAAAAACTTCCCCATGCACAAGAGCCAGCTCAATAGTTCCGTGTCCCTGCATTTTGGTACACACAAAGATTTCGAAATGGCCATAAAATAAGACGCCCATGATCTACTTTTTCATTTATTATAACTGCAAATATGTTGTCTGCTTTGATTACTAATGATTTATCAGTAAAGAAATTAAATATGGAAAAACTTCAGCTAGCAGATGACACCACATTATTAATATTATTATTATTTTTTCTAAACAAAGACCAAATCCTTCCAGCTATCTTTCTAGTTATCTCCTCCTGTACGGCTTCAGGCCTTCAACAAATTTGAACAATTGTGAACTCTAAGGATTTTTGTTTTTCTAGACTGATCTATCCTGCTTTTGCCTTGGCTATATCTCAGCTATCACAATAACAAGTAATAAAAAAGTATGACTTTATTTGGAGGCACAAAACTCAATTCTGATATTAACAAGTGATTTGAATGTGATTGAACTTGAAAGTATGAATATTTTATTAAAACCTAAGTGGCTTTAGATGTTTTTGGGTAATACTGATAGCTTTTGGTATTCAGCTTTGTTTTGTAAAGTTGGTGGGATTCACTTTCTTCTCAAATTGAACTTTGACTGACTCAAACTCTTAGTGAAACCATCGGCCATCCATTCCACCAACTAGTCCTATTATTTTGGAAATTTGGCACACACATAATTTTACACTCCCAATATTCATATCTGGAATAACAAATATATTTTACATAGAAACAAATCTATATTTTAATTAGACTGGTTACATAGAAATATTTAGTGTGGATGTGTATGTGATGGATCTAATGGTTAAGAGTGGTAACATCTTACATTACAATTCTTTTACTTTAAACCACGGATTTGCCTGTCATCCAAAACCATTGTTAACACAATACCCTCGGGTATACAAATGTTTATGATATGTAGGAAACATTTTACTCCAATTCTTCCCCTCTATGTGCTGGTGGTGATACTGAATTTGAAAATAAACTTTGCACTAACAAATACATAAGACAGGTTAAGTTACTCTGTGGCTCGTGTTCTTACTAGAACCCCTTCTACTATGCACAATTCACCAACTCTCCAGCGACTTCACCGGCTAAAGGTGAAATATCGAATTGATTTCAGATTTCTGCTTCTCACATTCAGAGCACTTCACAGTCACATATCCTACTGATCTTCTTCATATTTACACCCCTTCAGGCACTTTAAGATCTTCACTCACACTCTCTCTTGTGTCACCACGTATACTCTTAACTACCATGGGAGCTAAAACTTTTAGCCATGCGGCCCCTCGCCTATGGAACTCTCTCCCACTCTATATCCGTAACTGTGACAGTCTGCATAAATCCTGTCTTAAGACCTACCTTTTTACCCAAGCTTTTTTATGATTTACTACTTATTCTACTCTTTCTATGATGCATGTGTGTTTTAATGTGATGCCAATGGGATTTGTTTATTGTTATTTATATATATATATTATTGCTTGTTTGCTTGTAAGGTGACCTTGGGTGTTATGAAAGGTGCAGTTAAATAAAATTCATCATCATTATTATTATTATTATTATAATCCAGTCATGCTATCTGTCAAACCTTGAGAAATAAATGAGATCATACATTTGATAAAAAAAAAGTTAAATATTTCAGAAAAGCTTAATTAAGATTTTTCTTCTCCCAAAAGCAAAAGTGATGCACTTTAGTCTCAAATTACATATATCCTTCAAAAACATTTCTTCATTTAAAATAAAAATTAATTTTGAAAATATGTCTTGGTTTTATTTTAGTAATTATTTCTCTGAAGATACAGTAATTTTTCATGACATTTCTCTAATTCCTTTTGGAGACCATTACAGGACTGGTATAGAAAAACATGTGGTCACTGATGATTTCACTTTCACTTTACAAAATATAATGTACGAGAAACAAAGATTGCTGTATTTTGCATGATTTGATCAATAATATATTATTAGCCAAATACTTAGAAATAAATGTTGACTTTTCAAATTAGTTTATTTAGAAATGATGCCCTTATTAAAATGAAAAATCTAAATGCATTAAAACTGTTTCATTTGTTTGTATTATATAATTTGTTTTAGTTATATTCCTTTATTATTATTTACTTTTATGTTTCATTATGTTTTATTTTGGATTTACAATGGGTCTGTTGTGCTGAGCCTTCCATCCCATTTCTTCCTGGTATTCCATTTTTTTGTATTCAGATTTTGTACTTAAAAAAATCTACAGCCACCAGCAGATGGTGCTGTTGTGATACTCCAAGGCCTTAAAGGGATAGTTCACCCAAAAATTGCTGATTTATTACCTGAGAACAGTTAAGCAGCCTACATATTCACAATCTGAAACAAAAATTAAATGCTTTACTACACCCTTAAAGCAACACAATGGACTGTAAAAAAAAGCATTGGTGCATTCCAGTCATGTCGGAAATATTGTATTTATGAGTTCATCACTCAACAAAGTCGAGTGGGAAGCTCAGGATTTTCTGCCTGAGTCAGGCATAAACATTGTGTTTGTGAACAATATCATGATACCTTATAGGTATTTCGCAGTGATCTTGTCAGACACAAAACATAATAATGTCATATAACAATATTTAACTAGATGAATAAAGTTTGTAAAAAAAAATGTTGCAGTCTGCTTGAGAAAGCCTTGTCCGAAAGTTTGAAATAACTTTGAGTACCTTAAAGTTTTAATTGAATTGTTGATAAAACGATTTAGCACTTTGCTATCATGCTGTTAACATGATTTAGCACATTGCTAACATGTTGTTAAGGCAATTAATACATTGCTAGCTTTATTTAACATATTGCTAGCATAATTTAACATGTTGCTACCATGATTCAAAATGTTGCTAACATGATTTAGAATGTACCTAGCATGAAGCATGTGGGTAGAATGATTTAACATGAATTAACATGTTTGCTAGCATGTTGTCATGTTGCTAAAATTAATTACCAGTAGGGTTACCAAACGTCCTTTTTTCCCAGGACATGTCCTGTTTTCACGTCCTGTCCTGGTTGTTTTTTATAAAGTGATGAAAATTTCCTGGTTTTCATTGTTTTTCATTGGGCCATTAAATTGACCGGTGTTACGAGATTTTCGGTTTCCGAAGGCGGAGCATACATTAATATAAATGAGTTTCGCAGACATGCGCGATTGCACGTGCAACTGAAAATATTAGTTCACATTGTATCTCAAGACATTAGTGGATTATTCCATAAAGGTAAATATTCTCAGCGTCGCGGCTGACTTATGGCTAAACTACAGTTGTTTACTTCTAGGTAACAGTTTATAATGTTTTCATTAGAATGCACGATTTGTGCAGTTGTTTGTAACTGAATAACATATACTTTGTGTAACAGCAGAGCAACCTTCAGCTATCTACAATGAGTTCAGCTCGTTGTGCTCTTCCTTTGTACCTTGCGATGTAACAGCTGATAGGCCTATATAAATTTCTTTTTAACTTTCATGCCTATTTGATAAGAAACAAAAAAACTGCTGGGAAAGATCAGCTCTACAGCAAAATATAGAAGGGCAAGCAAGAAGGATGAGGAAGAAAAACAGGATGAAGAGGAAAACAAGGATGAAGAAAACCAAAGATATAGACACTTTTTGTTAGTTAGTTTTTGTAAGTTTGTGAGAGCTATTTTTTGTTAAATTTGGATTGCTAATATAGCAGAGGTATTTTTTTTATTCATTATTTATTTATTTTTCTAATACAGAAGAGACATTAACTTGTCATAATAAAACATGTTGAGTAACCTCTGCCTATCTGAATTTGTGTATTTGGTTATAGATAGTGTTTTGTAATATAACAATTTTATATCCATACAGAGTCCTATGCTATATTGCTAGGCTTTGTTAGTGACAGACAGACAGACAGATAGACAGATAGACAGATAGATAGATAGATAGATAGATAGATAGATAGATAGATAGATAGATAGATAGTTTATCATTGTTGATACGTGATGAGTAACAATCCAGTTTCACATCTGACTTGTGACTTATAGTAGGCGGGAAGACAGACCATGACATTCAAGAAAAACCAAGTCTCTGGAGGTTTCCGTTTGACTCAGATGGGCTGCTGGATTCACACCTCAGTAAATAACAGTGTGCGATGGTACACACGTTTTTTTACACCATTTTAAGATCCATAAGCTTATTTACCATGAAATTTAGGTTGACTACCCAATATTCACACAATATGCCACTCTTCAACTGTTACGCAAGTACTTCCTTAAAAACCAACGGTTAATGATAAAATAAAAAAGGTTTTCAACCATTAAGAACTGTGTGTGTGTGTGTGTGTTTGTGTGAACAAGGAGGGTTAAATGTTATCGGGGGGAGGATTCACACACCAGATTTATAGTTTGTGTGTTTTTGGTGGGTAGTTCATTAGATCAGACTCTGAAGAAGATGCTTCACATGCTTGTTTTGTTCTGTTTGTGCTGGTGGAGTCTGATTGGTAAGTTAGACATCTAAATAATTCATTTCCATTCAGTAAAATCTAATTCTTTTCAGGCCTGTTTTTTAGTGAGCCTGATTTAAAATGTTATTTATTCACACAACAATCTGTGAGTTATTGTCATTGCATTTTCATTTGCATCTCTTTTGCTGTTCAGGATGTTCTTCAGTTCAAATTTAGTTACAAAAATGAACATCAGGCTTTGTAAACCAACAAAGGTCTTTAAAAACTGCAAACTTTGTTCTCCAGGAGTGTTTGGTGATTCAGTGTCAGTGATGGAGGGATATTCTGTCACTTTATACAACAATGTTACTGAAATACGTGAAGATGATGACATACTGTGGAAATATGGAGCTGAAAACTCTCTGATAGTTCAAATCAACAGAGAGAACCAAATCTCCTCCATATATGATGATGTTCCTGATGGGAGATTCAGAGACAGACTGAAGCTGGACGATCAAACTGGATCTCTGACCATCACAAACATCACAACTGAACATGCTGGAGATTATGAACTGCACATAAGTGGAGCGAAACGATCATCAAAAACATTCAGTGTTTCTGTCTATGGTGAGTAGAGACGTGGTTTGTCCTGACCCTCAAATATCGTCATGTTATTGAATGAAACTTTCAGGTAAAATTAAGTTATGCTTAATTTTGACTTGACTTGAAAAAAAAAAGATTATGTTGAGGCCCTTGAATTGAATTGATTTGAAAGAATATACTGCTTTCTATAAAATAAATCACATAAAAACGGTTACATTATTTTTAATCCAATTGCTACATTTCTGTTATTCTCTGATGTTTTTCAGCTCGTCTGCCTGTTCCTGTCATCAGCAGTAACTCTTCACAATGTTCTTCATCATCATCAAATTGTTCATTGTTGTGTTCAGCTGTGAATGTGAGTCATGTGACTCTCTCCTGGTATAAAGGAAACAGTTCATTGTCCAGCATCAGTGTGTCTGATCTCAGCATCAGTCTCTCTCTACCTCTGGAGGTGGAATATCAGGATAAAAACACCTACAGCTGTGTGCTGAACAATCCCATCAGAAACCAGACTCAACATCTGGACATCACTCACCTCTGTCACACATGTGCAGGTACAGTGATGTTAATATTGATTTACTCTGTTATACAGTGCTGATGTTTGATAGTGTTTGTTGTAGATCAGACAGACAGATTCACTCACAAATGACTCATTTTGTCCATTACAGATCAAGGCCTACCATTATTGTACATAGAGCTGATCTCTGCTGCTGCTGCTGGATCTCTGTTGATTGTAGCTGTGGTCGGGATGTTCTGGATCTGCAAGAAATGTAGAAAAACAGGTCAGAAGAGCATTAAATGTATCTGTACAAATGTAAATAAAACACAAATATTGAAAACTCTGTCTTGTTTTAACCAGGGTTCCAACTCTTTCATAAACACCAGATTCAAGGACTTTCAAGGACATTTTAAAGCACCATTTATTTTATATCAAGCACCTATCAAATTCACATCCCAGCATATGGAGCATCATGAAAGACCTCTGACAGTACTCAACATGTTAAGCCTTCTATTGCATTTTTGTGAATTTAGGGTAGATTGGGGGAACTGTTACTACTCTGTTCTGAGCATCAAATTCTTTGTTTTTCCATCAAATGTAATCTAACTGGATGGTTGAATAAAAATATTTGGACTATATTTAAAAAAAATACATCTTGTCTAAGATTATTTCTACGAGTAAGAACCTGTTGTAAAGCACCGCTCATTCGACCCGTCTGTTTCAGCACTTCTACAGACACGCAACCGCGCTCTCCTGAGCGCCAGGCGCGTTCTCTGCGCGGTGTTGGGCGTTTTAACCATGAATATATGCTTCTAATCACTGGTTCTATCACTGACGGACGAGCATAATCTTCAGGAACTCTGTTCTTGTTCTACTTCACCTGTCAGTTTATGCCTCGCTCTTCATTGATCTGCTGCCGCCAAGTTTCCAACACCTGGCCCCGCCTTGACGCAGTGATTGACAGGGTGGGGCGGGGACATGATCGGCCCGGAATGCATTTTCAAATCCACTTTGAATTTTGTTACATTCATTGGGGGACATTTAAAGGGGCTCTATGTAAGATTTTTACTTAAATAAAGCATAAAAATACCCTAATATGTTTGCAGATATTTAGGAAACATGCTAAGTTCACCTACTTGTTTCTCAGAAAAACAATGCTACAGCCAGATATTCTACTTTGAAAATGTGCTTTCCGTGTTGGAATGTCTGTTTTTGTTTTGGTCTGTTGTGTGCTGCAGTTTATCCAATAGTATTTCGACATCACAGGTTGCCAGTTGGCGGAAAACACCGCGTATTGCAGCCATGGAAACCAGCAAACAAACTGGGTCAGAGAATCAGGCAATAATGTCAGCTGCGCGTTCTCGCTCTCTTCTCTGTCACGGTGAAGTGACACACACCCGCGCGGGTGCCTCCTCTCTCTCATTCGTCTCATTCGCTCCGGTTAAGTAGTGCTTGTATTGCGCTTAAATTTTAGTCATTCCCGCAGGTCTCGCGCTCACACCGAAAGCGCGCGCACTACTGATCTATATTAGTGGAGCGAACAAGCCACGCTCAGTCTCAAACAGAGACAGAAATCAAAGTGTCACAAGTACCAAAATAAGTGCCTTCCTGTGCTTAAACTGTCAAATACATACAAAAGTATGTCAAAACCAGCGGCACGGGCAATCTTGGCGAGTATTCAGATAAACACAGTCAGTTTTGATCGTTAAATAGCTAAGAAAGTGAACCTATTTGTTTGTGTATTTGGTTATAGATAGTGTTTTGTAATATAATAGTTTGAACTATTTTTTATATGCAATATGCTAGTTCAATAGTATATAACAATTAGTTCAAACTTTGGCCTGTGGAGGGCAGTAATACACTTAGCAGCGTCTACACTGCTGGAATTCTAATAGAGGAGAAGAAGAAGAGAGCTAGTTCAAGATGAGCCTTTAAGGTTAAAACATATAATTTTCAATTTTTTTCAGAAAATGAGCAATGGTTTCACTAGATAAGACCCTTATTTCTCATCTGGGACCGTGTTGAACAATTTGAAGCTGCAGTGAAACTAATTATGACCTTCAACTGTTTGGTGCCCATTCAAGTCTACTATAAGGAGAATAATCCTGGAATGTTTTCATAAAAAACTTTAATTTCTTTTTGACTGAAGAAAGACATGGACATCTTGGATGACATGGGGGTGAGTAAATTATCAGGAAAAGTTTATTTAAAAGTGGACTAATCCTTTAAATATGAGCCAATTTAGGCTGCGGCCCCTTTAAATCTCGTGATCTCCACCCACGGAGCTCGCGCTTGCCTTAAACAGCATAAACACAGTTCACACAGCTAATATAACCCTCAAAATGAATCTTTACAAAGTGTTCGTCATCCAGCATGTCTAATCGCGTAAGTATTGTATTTATTTGGATGTTTACATTTGATTCTGAACGAGTTTGAGGCTATGCTCCGTGGCTAAAGCTAACATTACACACTGTTGGAGAGATTTATAAAGAATGAAGTTGTGTTTATGAATTATACAGACTGCAAGTGTTTAAAAAATGAAAATAACGACAGTCTTGTCTCCGTGAATTCAGTAAGAAACAATGGTAACTTTAACCACATTTAACAGTACTTTAGCAAAATGCTAACCAAACATTTAGAAAGACAGTTTACAAATATCACTAAAAATATCATGTTATCATGGATCATGTCAGTTATTTGTTGCTCCATCTGCCATTTTTCACTGTTGTTCTTGCTTGCTTACCTAGTCTGAGGATTCAGCTGTGCACAGATCCAGACGTTAATACTGCCTGCCCTTGTCTAATGCCTTGAACATGAGCTGGAATATGCAAATACTGGGGCCGTACATATTAATGATCCCAACTGTTACGTAACAGTTGGTATTATGTTGAGATTCACCTGTTCTTCGGAGGTCTTTTAAACAAATGAGATTTAAATAAGAAGGAGGAAACAATGGTGTTTGAAATTGAGACTCACTGTATGTCATTTCCATGTACTGAACTCTTGTTATTCAACTATGCCAAGATAAATTCAATTTTTAATTCTATGGCACCTTTAAAAAGAATTAGTGCATTGATTGTATTTACGAGTTGATCACTCAACAAAGTTGAGTAGGAAGCTCGGGATTTTCTTTAGGAGTAAACATCGTATTTGTAAATATGATACTTTATAGGTATCCCTGTTGAAAAAACAGCATATGCTGGTAGGTTTTGAAGCTGGTATGCTGGTTTGAGCTGGTTTATGCTGGTCCTATGCTGGACCAGCACTTGATAAACCAGCTCAAACCAGCTTCAAAAGCTACCAGCATATGCTGTTTTTTCAACAGGTATTTAGCAGTGATCTTAGACACAAAATAGCATGTATTATAACAAAACTGACATTTTGAAATGATTTAGCACTTTGCAGCTGCTAACATGATTTAGCATATTTATAGCATGATTTGGCATAGTATAATGTAACATGTTGCAAGCAGGATTAACAAATTTCTAACATGATTTAGCACATTGCTAGCATTATGTCAGCATAATTAACATGATTCAAAATGTTACTGGCATGATTTAGTATGTAGCTAGTAGCTATGCTATAAGTAGAACTTAAAACAAGCAAAACACACCTGTCAGTCAGCCTTGTGTGATATTTAGTGCCAAGAGATGATCAACTGTCAAACTTTGTAGTTTCTCAATGTTGATGCATGATGACCAACGATCCATTTTGACATCTATCTTGTGACTGTTATTAGACTGTTAAAAAACAGCGCTTTACATCCTTGTGAAGCTGTTCTGTGTAGGCAGGAAGTCAGGCCGTGGCATTAAAGAAAAAACAGGTTTCTACAGGTTTCAGTTTGACTAATATGGGCTGCTGGATTGACACTTCAGAGTGCGATGGTACACACTTTTTTTGCCATTTGCAAAAATTGAATGATTATAAAATGTAAGATCCATAAGCTTATTTACCATGTTGTGTGCTGTTTAGTTTTAAAGTGGATTTCTTTAATTGAATCTACTTGAATAAATCATGTAAAATCTCTTACATTACTTGACACAAGTGTGCATTTAGAGTGAATGGAAAAGTTTATATTTGACTTGAGTTATGTTGTACAATTAAAAGACTGTATGCTTGTAGCACAACACAAATAAGAATATATTTGTTACTACACTGGCACTAACAAAGTTATTGCTCATTGCTTTATATTATTAGTACATGCAATATTAATATTCACAACCTAACCATTAGCTCTACTCTTCTGCACAATGGAAACTTCAGCATAACAGAAACTCTTTCAAATGTCAAACATAACTGAACATTAAACATTAAAAGATGTTTCCCTTCACTAAAAAGCACATAACGCTTAATTTCAGTATTTACTCACCATTTCCAGCCGTATGCAAAGCATGCTGAGAACTACAATGGTATCTCCAAATAAAACCTTTATTTTACCAGCTTAATTGGTTCCTCAGTTCACACTCTGTGTGTTTGTGTGAACATGGAGGGTTAAATGTTATCGGGGGGAGGATTCACACACCAGATTTATAGTTTGTGTGTTTTTGGTGGGTAGTTCATTAGATCAGACTCTGAAGAAGATGCTTCACATGCTTGTTTTGTTCTGTTTGTGCTGGTGGAGTCTGATTGGTAAGTTATCCATCTAAATAATTCATTTCCATTTCGACCTGCTGCTTTTGTTCAGAGTAAATATTGGTTTTGCATTTGCTCTTTTTCCTGAATCAGTAAAATCAAATTCTATTCAGGCCTGTTTTACAGTGAGCCTGATTTAAAATGGAACAGTTGAAAATATTCAGCAGAATTAAACTTGATTCAGAGAACAATCTGTAAGTTATTGTCGTTGCATTTTCATTTGCATCTCTTTTGCTGTTCAGGATGTTCTTCAGTTCACATTTAGTTACGAGAATGGACATCAGGCTTTGCAAACCAACAAAAGTCTTTAAAAAGTGCAAACTTTGTTCTCCAGGTGTGTTTGGTGATTCAGTGTCAGTGATGGAGGGAGATTCTGTCACTTTATACAACAATGTTACTGAAATACGTGAAGATGATGACATACTGTGGAAATATGGAGCTGAAAACTCTCTGATAGTTCAAATCAACAGAGAGAACCAAATCTCCTCCATATATGATGATGTTCCTGATGGGAGATTCAGAGACAGACTGAAGCTGGACGATCAAACTGGATCTCTGACCATCACAAACATCACAACTGAACATGCTGGAGTTTATGAACTGCACATAAGTGGAGCGAAACGATCATCAAAAACATTCAGTGTTTCTGTCTATGGTGAGCAGAGACGTCATTTGCCCTGACCTTCAAATATTGTCATGTTATTGAATTAATGTTTCAGGTAAAATTAAGTTATGCTTAATTTTGACTTGACTTGAAAAAAAAATCAAGTTTATGGTGAATTGATTTGAAAGAATATACTGCTTTCAATAAAACATTTTTTTAATAAAACATGTTCTCCCCTGTTTTTCAGCTCGTCTGCCTGTTCCTGTCATCAGCAGTAACTCTTCACAATGTTCTTCATCATCATCAAATTGTTCATTGGTGTGTTCATCTGTGAATGTGAGTCATGTGACTCTCTCCTGGTACAAAGNGGAGCGAAACGATCATCAAAAACATTCAGTGTTTCTGTCTATGGTGAGCAGAGACGTCATTTGCCCTGACCTTCAAATATTGTCATGTTATTGAATTAATGTTTCAGGTAAAATTAAGTTATGCTTAATTTTGACTTGACTTGAAAAAAAAATCAAGTTTATGGTGAATTGATTTGAAAGAATATACTGCTTTCAATAAAAAATGTTTTTAATAAAACATGTTCTCCCATGTTTTTCAGCTCGTCTGCCTGTTCCTGTCATCAGCAATAACTCTTCACAATGTTCTTCATCATCATCAAATTGTTCATTGGTGTGTTCAGCTGTGAATGTGAGTCATGTGACTCTCTCCTGGTACAAAGGAAACAGTTTATTGTCCAGCATCAGTGTGTCTGATCTCAGCATCAGTCTCTCTCTGCCTCTGGAGGTGGAATATCAGGATAAAAACACCTACAGCTGTGTGCTGAACAATCCCATCAGCAACCAGACTCAACATCTGGACATCACTCAACTCTGTCACACATGTGCAGGTATGATGATATTAACATTGATTTACTCAGTTATACAGTGCTGATGTTTGATAGTGTTTGTTGTAGATCAGATGGACAAATTCACTCACAAATGACTCATTTTGTCATTTACAGATCAAGGCCTACCATTATTATACATAGTGCTGATCTCTGCTGGGTCTCTGTTGATTGTAGCTGTGGTTGGGAAGTTCTGGATCTGCAAGAAATGTAGAAAAACAGGTCAGGGGAGTAAGAAATGTATCTGTACACATGTTAATAAAATGCAGATATTGAAAACTTTGTCTCATTTTAACATATCTTGTTAATGCAGTCAAAACCCAGGAGGAAGACAGAACTGATTCAACAATGCTTAAAACAACAACACGGAAAATGGTAAGATGTTGCAAGAAGTTGTTGCAGTCAGTTAGTTTGAAGTTTGCAGCATCAGACGTGTGTGGTTTATCAATGCTGTCATTAATGTTCCTGTGGTTTTTATTCTGAGCTCAAATGTAGTATTAGCATCCGCTGGTTTCTTTGTAGACGTACTGCAAAAGTATCTTTGCTGATGCTTTTGTGTGAAAGACAGTTATTCTCAGAGCAGAGGCTGTCAAGACGAAACTTTAGAAATAAACTCTGTTTGATGATTTACATGGTGTGTGTGTTCACTACTGTGTGTGTGCACTTGGATGAGTTAAATGCAGAGCACAAATTGCAGGTATGGGACACCATGCTTGGCCACACATCACGTCAATTTCACTTTTTTTTTTTTTTTTACTTTCAACTGTTTAAAAAGTCATGATTGAGGTAATTTCCTCCATGTATTCATATCATCTGTCCAGGGGTGCGTTTCCCGAAACGAACTATGGTCGCAAGTTCCGTCGTTACCAATAGAGTTCAATGGGACTTACGACCATGGTTCACCAACGATGCTTTCGGGAAACGCACCCCTGTTTGGTAGTTTTTCAAAACAAAAAAAGAAGGTTATTCAGACAGAAACATCTTCTATTAATATTCTGTCAATTCAGCAGGTTCCTGATTGAGTGTATTTTTCCTTTCAGAAATCAAGGATGGAGCCTGTGTATGAAAATGTCTCCAAAAAACGATGATCAAACATTGTATCTATATGCTGATTTTTGTTATAGATTATAAAAGATAACACACTTTTGGTTTTGTTCACATTTATTCTGTTCCAGGATGTCTACATTTTGTTTTCACTCTTTGTATCATATCTTTGTGTTATTGCAATGTCTGAAATTGTGTTTTAATTATAATAACATACAAAAACTCAACTAAAATGTTCTATTTTAAGTTTATCATTTAATGACGTGGAGGTAAAGAACTGCCTGAAGCAAAGTGCATGAAAATCATTTAATGCAGAGTTAGCTGTGGATTATCCCACTTATACCAAGTTCATTTGCCAGAACTTAAAACTTAAAAGCAGTTATTAAAGAGCACCTATTATGCCCCTTTTCACAATTTGTAATGTAAGTCTCTGGTGTCCCCAAAATGTGTCTGTGAAGCTCAAAATACCCCACAGATCATTTATTATCAAATTTGCCCCTATTTTAGTGCGAGCAAAAACACACGGTTATTTGTGTGTGTCCCTTTGAGCTTTAACAGCTCACACTTTGCATACTCAACAACAACAAAGCTGCACTGTTAAAAATAAATGTAAATTTACAGGTAATGGTCTGTATTTTTTTACAGATTTTTCCCGTTTTGTCATTATACACTGAAATGCCTGTCGTTTTACTGATATTTGCTGTAATTTATTTTCCACTATTAAATTTACAGGGAATTGCATGTATTTTAGTATTAGGCCTACATTAAATTTCTGTTTTTTTAAAGGAAATGTTCTGTATTTTTACAGAATGTGTAATTTTACATAAAATGTTGATTAGTGTTTTACATTTTCTAAACTTCTCTAAGAGAAGAGACTGTATCCTTGCGCCGGGCGGGAATTCCTTCATTTCAATATTTAAACTCCACATTGTTGAAATGTCCGCGTATTTCAACAAAGAATGTATGATTATATAATATTACGAGATGATATTATGAAAATAAATTTGTTACGAAACGAAACATTGAACGCAGCAGAACTACTTTGACAAGCGGAACAGTCAGAGTAGTGATTAAGTCCAATAAAAAAACGGAAATTTTATGTTATTTCACGGTTTCATGTTTTTTCCACATTATTTTACAGCGGATATGTAAATTTACATTATATTTCTGTGATTTTACAGAATATTCAAAATGCAGAAAAAATCTGTAAAATATTAATCAACATTTTATGTAAAATTACACATTATTCTGTAAAAATACAAAACATTTCTTTAAAAAAAAAAAACTGAAATTTAATGTAATACTAAAATACATGCAATTCCCTGTAAATTTAATAGTGGAAAATAAATTACAGCAAATATCAGTAAAACAACAGGGATTTCAGTGTATAATGACAAAACGGGAACAATCTGTAAAAAAAAATACAGACCATTAGGCTACCTGTAAATTTACATTTATTTTTAACAGTGTACACCACTCTGACAGCGCCAGTGAATGTATAACTTGGGTAAAGTTGGTTTTATATTCGCACATTCGGACTTCTGATAAATTCAGACTTTCCAATAAATGTGCAATAAATTAATGTTTGCGAATTTTAAGCAGCGACATGATATTGACAACCAACGATTGTCAACTTACAACCTTTTTTCACAGTCGATCAAAATAGGCAAGTATTGTTTTAATGGCATATTTACTTGTGAATGTCCACTGAATGTCCAATGTAGTGTGATTAACAAGCTATTGAATACGGATGTCCGAATGTGCGAATATAAAACCAACTTTACCGAAGTGAATGTATACTGGGAGAAGACCCCAGTCTGGTATTTCCTAATAAAGACTAGACTTTATTTTACACTTGTGTCTGGAAAGATCTAAATGACTGCAGAGAAGAACCTTTGCACATTGCAAAGTGGGATGGGATTTACTCCAAATGTCTGCTATCGAGTGGTCAGTGATCATTCTAATAAGAAGCAGGAAGTGTGCGTTTATACATTGTGGTGCAAAGACAAGAAGAAGCTCTGTGATCCCACAGGGGCCATCCTACATAATTGTTATGACCCCGTCTAGGGTACTTGGGTAAAGTTGGTTTTATATTTGCACATTCGGACATCCGTATTCAATAGCCTTGTTAATCACACTACATTGGACATTCAGTGGACATTCACGAGTAAATATGCCATT
The DNA here is from genome assembly GCA_003731715.1 of Anabarilius grahami. NCBI lineage: Eukaryota > Metazoa > Chordata > Actinopteri > Cypriniformes > Xenocyprididae > Anabarilius > Anabarilius grahami. Next base: position 624,933 of record RJVU01079885.1, on the reverse strand, counting down.
AAAACAATACTTGCCTATTTTGATCGACTGTGAAAAATGTTGTAAGTTGACAATCGTTGGTTGTCAATATCATGTCGCTGCTTAAAATTCGCAAACATTAATTTATTGCACATTTATTGGAAAGTCTGAATTTATCAGAAGTCCGAATGTGCGAATATAAAACCAACTTTACCCAAGTGTGTCTAGGGTGAGGCCGCAACATAAACTGCATTTGAAATCAAAGATCCTTTGTACACTTTTATTTACAAAACCACAAGTGAAAGCACAACTTCAGGGGTGAGCAAAGGCCAAAACAACAAACAAACATCACACAAACTCCTAACAGAAAAACCTAAATTCCCTAATAAAATACAATAAATTACCCTAACTCCCTATCTAACAAAAAACAGGAGAAAATTTACAAAAGAAATGGCACTCACCCCCTACAGCTCCACTTCGGTAAAGTTGGTTTTATATTCGCACATTCGGACTTCTGATAAATTCAGACTTTCCAATAAATGTGCAATAAATTAATGTTTGCGAATTTTAAGCAGCGACATGATATTGACAACCAACGATTGTCAACTTACAACATTTTTCACAGTCGATCAAAATAGGCAAGTATTGTTTTAATGGCATATTTACTTGTGAATGTCCACTGAATGTCCAATGTAGTGTGATTAACAAGCTATTGAATACGGATGTCCGAATGTGCGAATATAAAACCAACTTTACCGAACTCAGCTCCCTGGTGTGGAAAATATATTTACAATATTTTATAAAATATACAAAAGGGAAAATGAGATGACAACAACTTATCAATTCAAACCCAAAAATAACACAACAGGCAAGCAAACAGCAACAACACGCTGCAGCAAACACACAATAGCACATGTGCAATTAAACAACAGGAAATCACAAATTGAGCAGAGCTCCCTCTTCAGGCCTTCCAGATCCTTTTCCAGATCCTACTGGTTCAGAAAGAGCGAGAAGGTCTGGGACGCAGCCCACCATCAGCTGCAACGAGCTCTTCGCAGGCGCAGAATGACAGCTGACCTGAGACGCTCCACAGCTCCAGCCATCAACCAGGCCAGAAGGTCTGGCTGTCAACCCGGGACATCAGGATGCGTCTGCCCTGCAAGAAGCTCAGTCCAGCTACCCCCCCTATTGTCAGGTCTCGTTCACACGAAGGTCTCCTCATGTTGAACTCCCCTTCTACTTGATTACCTACCTGTTACTCCAGCGTGTTTTCCAGTCTCCGTGTTCCCATCATCTGTGTGTGAGTGTGTTCACCTACTATCCAGTATCCAGTAATCCGCTCCATTCCATGAACCTGTAAGAAAAGGACAGTATCAGTCTTATATCTTCACCTCATCTAATTCTCCATCCACTGTTTACTCACCTCCTCTGCTGTGTTTACCTGCTGTTTCTCAATAAACGTCCCATCTGCTTGCATCTCTGTGTCTCCCACTATTCTGTCCTTAACAGAATTTTGCCACTTTAAAAGACTGGGAATTAAATGTAATTTTTTTATTTAAAAATATTGCATTTATTTTCATATTTACAGTTTTGTAAAATGTCTTTGTTACAAATATTGAGTCGTGTTTGTTCTTAGGCCACGTACACACTGCAGCTAAATTCGGTTGTCAGTTCACCTTTTAGAGCTAAATCACATTCTGTTCACACACAGTTCAGTAAAATACGGGAGTGACAACCGCATTCTACAACCGTTTTAACTCCCGAAAAATACAGGTAGTGACAGCCGCATTTACAGAAATTCTATGCGGTGTGTACGGAACCGAACTGAACAACTAGTTGTTAATTTATATTCATTTTCATGGACTTTTAGTTTGTTTTTATCAGTCACATGTGTTCCTTTGTTTGAATTTTCCTGCCACTATTTAGTTATCTTAGTTACTGATACGATTAGTTCATTGTTTTCTGCTGTGCATCATTAATTTACCTTGTTGGTGTCACTTCTTAAAGGGTTAGTTCACCCAAAAATGAAAATAATGTCATTTATTACTCACCCTCATGCTGTTCCACACCCGTAAGACCTTCATTAATCTTCGGAACACAAATTAAAATATTTTAGTTGAAATCTGATGGCTCCGTGAGGCCTTCATAGGGAACAATGTCATTTCCTCTCTCAAGATCCATAAAGGTACTAAAAACATATCTAAATCAGTTATTATAAAGCGACAAGAATATTTTTGGTGCGCCAAAAAAATAAAATAACATATAGTGATGGCCGATTTCAAAACACTGCTTCAGGAAGCATCGAAGCATTGTGAATCATTGTCGAATCTGCAGTTCGGCGCGCCAAAGTCACGTGATTTCAGGAGTTTGCCGGTTTGACCCGCTATCCGATTCATGATTCAATACACTGATTCATAACGCTCCGATGCTTTCTGAAGCAGTGTTTTGAAATCGGCCATCACTAAATAAGTCGTTATTTTGTTTTTTTGACGCACCAAAAATATTCTCGTCGCTTTATATTATTAATATTGAACCACTGTACTCACATCAACCGATTTAGATGTGTTTTTAGACTTCGGTAAAGTTGGTTTTATATTCGCACATTCGGACTTCTGATAAATTCAGACTTTCCAATAAATGTGCAATAAATTAATGTTTGCGAATTTTAAGCAGCGACATGATATTGACAACCAACGATTGTCAACTTACAACATTTTTCACAGTCGATCAAAATAGGCAAGTATTGTTTTAATGGCATATTTACTTGTGAATGTCCACTGAATGTCCAATGTAGTGTGATTAACAAGCTATTGAATACGGATGTCCGAATGTGCGAATATAAAACCAACTTTACCGAACTCAGTGTACTTCGGTAAAGTTGGTTTTATATTCGCACATTCGGACTTCTGATCAATTCAGACTTTCCAATAAATGTGCAATAAATTAATGTTTGCGAATTTTAAGCAGCGACATGATATTGACAACCAACGATTGTCAACTTACAACATTTTTCACAGTCGATCAAAATAGGCAAGTATTGTTTTAATGGCATATTTACTTGTGAATGTCCACTGAATGTCCAATGTAGTGTGATTAACAAGCTATTGAATACGGATGTCCGAATGTGCGAATATAAAACCAACTTTACCGAAGTGTTCAGTGTCTGGTCTCATCTGAAAAAGTGTGTTTGCATTCTATATTCTCTTACTGTGGCATTTTGGATTATTATTAAACTGGATTATTAATACACTGTTCTTGAACACTTCTTCCTTATCTTCATGTGTTTGTGCAACACCAACATGACAGTCTTAAGGTTATAACAACAAGTCAATGGAATAAACTATTTAGTGTCTTTCCTTTTTGCACAGGGTGTAAATTTCACACAATCCGTTTTTTACCGCAGCTGAAAGTTTGCCATCATCTCTCATTATTCAGATACAGTATTCAATTATTTTACAAAAAAATTCTGAAAAATTTGTAAAATATTTGAATACTGTTGTCACATATGTATTCTGTTTTGGTTTAATTCTAGTTCCTGTTTCCTTATTTGTTCTCATTTACCTGCCGCTGGTTTGTTTCTTTGTTCTCATGTGTGTGTCTTATAATAATTGTTTACAACTCCATTCATCATGCGCTTTATACAACCAACTGTATACATATAAAGGAAACTGTTGACAAAATTCCACCTGTAATAAAGCACCCCAGCGGAAGCCAGTACAAGAATGCAAAAATGTTTTTGTGTTTTCACTAATGTGATATAAAAGTATCAATTTCTGAAACAAAATAAAAATTAAAATATAACTTCATGTTAAATATGATCATTGTGTATTTATTGCTTTTCTCCCTCTCTCCGTTTTTTTGTTTGTTTGCTTTTTTCATAGATAAAAGGGTGTTAAAAAGCTGTTCATACAGGAAAACACTCTTCACCTACAAACTAAACACATGCACTAAATATACCCATTCTCTTATGCACAAGATGTTTGTCCAACAGATCAAACCACATTTCTGAAGAACTGACCACATGCAGGTTTCAGTTTGACTCAGAGATGAACCTCAGTAAACTGGAACTGTGAGATCATACACAGGTTTAACTTTGAACATTTTCCATATACTAAAATTAAGAACTGAATAAATATATACATCCATTTTAAAATCACTAAAGTTACTCTCCAGAAATGTAATTCATCCAAAATTCTGACAAAATTCTTCTATCTTTACATATTTAACACAGTCAGGCAAATGTCTTTTAAAAACTGTGTCAAATGATAAAAGATTATTTATCAACAACAACAATAAAATCAAAAATACACATTTAAAAACAGTTAATTGAGTTCAGAAGTTAAGAACATTTTTATATAGACACATGTAACCGTATATAACGTGTGCGTGTTCATTAGGAGGGTCAGACTGTCGGGGGAGGATTCACATGTCACATCACTTCTCATGTTTGTTTAGATCAGTTGTGCTTTTATTGACAGTCTTATTAAATCAGAAAATGTCTCGCATGTTTGTTTTGATCTGTTTGTGCTGCTGCCGTCTGACCGGTGAGTTATAAACATATTTGTGTTATTTATTTACATTTCAGAGTAATAATAAACTCCTGTTTCTTCAACTGTGATCAAATCTCTCTTGTTGTTTTAGAAATCTTATTTTCAGTTATTGCAAATGCAAATCATTCTTAGCAATTTCTAAAAAATCATTTAAATCATTTTAAATTATTCTGCAGTAATCATAGACAACTACAAACTTCATGGAAATTCAGTAATAAAACATGTTGAATATATTTTATTTTGCTCTACAGCAAATAATTTTAAAACAATGATTTACTCACTGTCTGTTCATGTGCCTTTATTTTGTTTCGGGGCTCTGCTGCTGCTCTAAACTAACAAGATTAATCTGTGTAAAATCTGTTCTTCAGGTGTGTTTGCTGCTGAAACAACTGAAATACAGTCAGTGCCAGTGATGGAGGGAGATTCTGTCACTTTATACCTTGATGCTGCTGAAGTACAGAAAAGCGACATTATACTGTGGAAATATGAATCTGAAGAGCATCTTATAGCTGAAATAATTAGAAAGTTTGGACTCTTCTCCACATTTAATGGTACTGATGGGAGATTCAGAGACAGACTGAAGCTGGACGATCAAACTGGATCTCTGACCATCACAAACATCACAATTGAACATGCTGGAGATTACATAAGTGAAGTGGATCTGACATCAAAAAGATTCAATGTTTCTGTCTATGGTGAGAGACATCATTCATCATGTCCTTCTTGTTCAATTAGCTATTTATATATAGAAATGTTGATGTTATGTAATTAATTAAATATGTTATAGTTTGAAATTACAGACAATCACTGCTTATCATCAACACAATGAAGCAAAAGTAACATTGTTTACATTTGTTCATATATCTGCTTATTTACCTCATGTTTTTCAGCTCGTCTGCCTGTTCCTGTCATCATCAGTAACTCTTCACAATGTTCTTCATCATCATCATCAAATTGTTCACTGGTGTGTTCATCTGTGAATGTGAGTCATGTGACTCTCTCCTGGTACAAAGGAAACAGTTTATTGTCCAGCATCAGTGTGTCTGATCTCAGCATCAGTCTCTCTCTACCTCTGGAGGTGGAATATCAGGATAAAAACTCCTACAGCTGTGTGCTGAACGATCCCATCAGCAACCAGACTCAACATCTGGACATCACTCACCTCTGTCACACATGTGCAGGTACGACAGCGCTGATAAAAGTGTTTATGTAGAAATTCACTCACACTAATGACTGTCTCTTTTTTCCTCTTCTTCAGCTCCTCCAGACTCAGTCTCTCTGATAGTGTTGATCTCTGTTGGATCTCTGTTGATTGTTGCTGCCGTCGGGATCTTCTGCATCTGCAGGAAATGTAGAAAAATTGACAGAGAAGGCAAGTGTAACATGCTTTTAGACATGTATTATAATAAATAACTAGTTGAAAATATACATTAAATATTTATAGTCAGTTGATACCCCTAATTATAATTTAATCAATAATTATTCTCATTATTTTGTAGAAACACCTTCTAGATCATTTATATGATAAAGAAACCTAAATAAAAAATGTGTTTGTACATTTCAGTCATAACATAATGATTGAATTGTTTATATATTATGAACATATAATGAAATCGAGCAGTGCTCTTTTTATTCATCTTTCACAAAAAAAAAAATGTTCTGCATTTCTCAAACTGCATCAAAACACTGGAGATGCTAAAAATATAAATGTGATTCAAAAATAAAAGCCTGATGCTGCTGGTGCTGGCGTCAAAATATCTATCTATATCTGATTACTTTTGTTGAGCTTCAATTTCACAATAAAGGTTTGATTTATAAATTGTGTAAAGAATGAATGTCTCTCTAAATTTTATGATGAACAAATACTCTGTTTGTTACTTTTTGTGTAAAAAAGTTAGAGGCCTAATGACAAATTAAATTTGTTAATGCCATTTTTTTTTTAAATGGCAGTGTTAAACATTTAATGAAATGTGTGCATTTATGCAATCACTGGCAGCCATAATAATAATACATATGTTGTGAAGAATCAGATCTAGTTTGTACTGAATTTTGTTGTTTAAACACATCTATTATTGTTGAAACAGTTCAGACTGGTGAGGAAGAAATCACTTACGCTGAACCATCGTTCTACAAAAGAAACATACAGAAATCGGTAAGATAATTTCTTCCTGTCGTGTGTCTGTCATTTTTAGCAAATGCTAAAAAAGTGTGTGCTTCTGTTTTTGTCTGATCAATCCCACACACCAGCACCATGTTAGATATATATAAAAGCCATAAGATCATCATTTACATTTACATTTATGCATTTGGCAGACGCTTTTATCCAAAGCAACTTACATTGCATTATACTATACATTTTGTATCGGAGTATGTGCAATCCCTGGGATCGAACCCATGACCTTGGCATTGCTAGTGCCATGCTCTAACCACTGAGCTACAGGAAAGCTTAAAATAGTCAAGTCCTTCACAAACAATTAAACTGATTTTGTGCCTCTTTGGGATGATGGCACCACAAGGGATCGTTCACTTGCAGAACACAAGCTTCTGGAGGGCTCATACGTCTAGTTTACGTATATGCTGCAGAGCCAGTGGTTGTTCTGTAGTCAAACCGTGCCTTGAATTTGATGCGAGGGGCAATTGGCATTGCAAGTTCATGAGGAGAGGTGACATGCATGTGCTCTCTTCGGTGCATTAAAGATCACTCTTGCTGCAGCATTCTGGATCAGTTGTAGAGGCTTGACTGTGTGTGCTGGAAGGCCAGCCAAAAGAGCATTACAATAGTCCAGTCTGGATAGAACAAGAGCTTGGATAAGGTGTTTTGTAGCATGCTCTGATAGGAAGGGCTTGATCTTCCTAATGTTGTATAAGGCAAATCTGCAGGACTGGGCCATTCTAGCAATGTGGTCTTAACTCTTCCTCTTCTCTAAAGCAGCCCAACGGCCTCGCCCCCTTTGTTGCGTGTTCTTGGGGACAGGGTTTATGTAAATTTTGGGGTTTGTGATGTCACCAACCAGGAAGACGCTCATTGTAGTCCTTACCAGCCGTTTGTTGTAATCATTAAAAAGTGATTTCTGTAAAAGAAAATATCTCCATTTGCATTGAATTTTGAACATTGTAACTTTGCAGATGTTGTTTATGCTCAAACAGCAACATTACACACTAACTAAAAATTAAATCATAATCAAAGATCCCTTTAAAATAAACCATGCGACTCCAGTGGTTTAATCAATTTTATGAAGCAATTTTTTGAAGCGATGTGAGTGCCTTTTTTGTGCAAAAACAAAACAAAAAAACAACAACTTAATTTACCACTTTATTTACAAAATATGAATCTCCAATGCACGTTCACGAGAGCATCATGACACGTGTGCTGACTCAAGAGCAGACGTTGTTTCATGAACACGTGCTGGAGATAAATATTTTTTTAAAAAGTGGTTCAACTTAAATTAAAGTTCTGGATAACTACTCTCAACATTTTAGCGAAATATAGAAGATGTTGTTTGATGTAATTTCCTCAAGATGCTTTATATTGATAAGTGCTGATAAATGTTATTAGAAAAAAACTATATATCACAACTTCTCGATCAGGATGAACCTAACATTTATTAGTAGTAGTAGTAGTATTATATCTTGTGTTGTGTTTTTTACAGAAAGCTGGACAGGAGGATCATGTGGATTATGCACCTCTCGCAATGAGAAGATGAACAAACTTCAATCTTTAGGGTACAAGACCCAACTGTGTGACCTGTGAGAGATCTAAAGCATAATCATTTAAGATGATTTTATCAAATGGTCTCCTAAAACTGCAAAAGAACTATAATACAAGGACATTTAACAAATGATCTAAATCGTATGGCCCACAGGGAGCATTTTCATGTTTGACTCTAAAAGTCTTGAAGGGACCGTGTGTGTAAATCTCATGTGGTTTGGTCAGTTGGACAGAGAATGTATCTACTGCTGGATGTTTGTGTTTGATGTCAGTTTGTGAGTGTGTCTGCTGTGAAAAGTGTGTCTGTCAATAGCGTGTGGTTTAAGGTGTTTTTCCATTCCTGCTCACATGAAACCATTTGACTTCTGCTCTATAGAAAACTTGCTTTACACAATACTGAACTCATCAATGCTGGTGTTTGACAAAAAGGTTTCAAATCATACAGAGATATTACTGTGAAATATGAAAATATATATTTTGTGTGCATATGCATCATGATGTTATATAAATACACTTGCTGTAATCATGCAGTTAAGCAGTGCTGGTTTCAGAAACATAACAGCAAAAACTCCAGTGTTAAATTATCTCTCCTGGGAGTATATATGAGACCACACTTAAGAGTGTTAGTGTTTAAATAAGGAGCTGTTTACACAACACCATTTTCAAAAAAAATAAATAAATAAATAAAACTGAAACTTTTTATGCGCTTTGGCCATTCAAAACAGGTTTCAAAGTGGAAGTTTTTGAAAACAATATTCTTATCATCTCCATGTAAACTGCAAAAATGTGAATCTGTGAAAATGATGATGGCATGCACATGAGTATTACGTGTTTAGCCTATCCACCTTATTTTTCAACGCAGACCTAGGGTGTTTTTTTTGTGAATGTGCGAGACTTCGTATTTATTAGTTGCTATACGGAAATAATGAGGCAAGTGGTCTAAAAGAATGCGTATATGCTGTAAGAATTGAAAATATCTAAAGATATTTTAAAATGAACAAAGACATTTGCTTTACTGTTTCAACCCCCTCTCTCTTGNTCTCTCTCTCTCTCTCTCTCTCTCTTTCTTTCTCTTTCTCTTTCACTCTCTCTCTCTCTCTGGTAACTTTTTTCATACATGCTGTGAACGATTAATGGTATATGATTTTATCATCTCATACATCTATTTCGTAATTATTTTAAGTGTAACCATAATCAGATATTGTCATTAAACCCTTTCAATTACAAATGATGGGCTAACTAGTTTTGATTTAGTATTAACTTTAATGTGCTCCCTATTGCATTACAATATTGTCACACTATAGCAACGCTCTCCCACATATTTTGCTATTATAACTGCGCTTATTTCCGTCGTTGGTATAAGTTGCAGTGGGTGGTAATAGACAAGAAATGTACAGTTTTCTACCATCTTGCTGATAAAGTTTCTTTAGTCGCTCGGCAAACCTTACAGCCTGAACCTCTGTAGGAGTTTCACCTTTACAATGCGCAGGTGCGTAGTCTTTCTTTACAAAGTGACATCGCTAACTACTTGTCTGGCATCCGTCAGTGTTTTTAGTCATTTGCGCAGATCTGTGTGAACGGGGATAGTTTTTATAAAGTCATCTGTACAAAGAAAAAACTTTTCAATGTTTACTACATTGTTGTCGTGTAAACGTATCCTAAGAGTGTTAAATAAACACTGGTGAAAAGCGGTGTTAAAGTTAATGAGATAATTAAGTGATTAATTGAGTGATGATTGACTATTATTGAAGACACCTGATGATAACAAGCAGAATCACCAAAGGAGAAAACCACTTTTTAAGTCACCATGATTTGACTTAAAAGATTTCTTAAAAGTTGTTCTGATATTTAAAAAAAACAAACACAAAAAAAAAGAAAATTATTTTAGGCACACACAGACATCAAGAATCAGCCTGTGAATCTCAACGACGGTGACAAGCAACATATTCTGATCAACAGATCAACTCTGAACATTAGAAAACAAGCTACTAAAAAGTCACATAAAAACAGCAAAAATTAAATAGTGAGAATAAAAGAAATTACTAAGACAATTCAGCTCATAATTTATTCATGCAGCAATACATGATGGGAGCCGTGGATGAATTTTGATTGGTGGCACCCAGAATGCACTGCAACATGCTTTATTATTCTCATTGTTGAGATTCACAGGCTGATTCTTGATCTCTGTGTGTGCCTTAAAGAATTTTTTTTTTTTTTTTAATCAGAACACTTTTTAAGAAATCCTTTGTATTATACTGTAAAAGCTGATCTTCTGAAGAATCACAGTGCTGCTGTAATCAGTAATGTAAATCTAACTCAGAGATTGAGCTCTAAATGAGTTCAGTGATTCAAATCAAACAACAATTATGTGAAAACATAACCAATACCACCTAATCATTTTTTCTCTTCACTTATCTGGCTGTCACAACTAATTAATTCAACCAAACAAATTTTAACATTTAAAAGTCAAGGGTCAAGAGCTCAACTAAAGCAAACACTGATCTCTGTGATGGTAACTTAAATTGTGATTTTCTCCTTTGGTGATTCTGCTTGTTATCATCAGGTGTCTTCAATAATGGTCAATCATCACTCAATTTATCACTTAATTATCTCATTAACTTTAACACTGCTTCAGTGTTAATTTAACACTCTTATTTTAACACTTTTACACACTTGAGTATGGTCTCATATATACACTGGGGTTCATTTAACACTGGAGTTTTTGCTGTGCATGTATATTTATACCAAAATGACATATAAAACACAAACCTGCCTCTTTTTATTTACATTTTTAAAATATTGCACATATTACTATGTGGTTCAGGCAATATGTGCATGCTCGTCACATAAAATGAAATATAACATAAAACACAACCCTGTCTCTTTTTGTTAAATAATAGCCATTGTAAATGTATAAGTAAAAAGTATAAGAAGCAATAAGAAATAAAGCAAACAATTCAGTCAAATGTTCAAACTCAGCAAACATTGATGAGATTGAGCATGAAATCTTGGGACGATGTCAAGTCAAGTCAAGTACTTCGGTAAAGTTGGTTTTATATTCGCACATTCGGACTTCTGATCAATTCCGACTTTCCAATAAATGTGCAATAAATTAATGTTTGCGAATTTTAAGCAGCGACATGATATTGACAACCAACGATTGTCAACTTACAACATTTTTCACAGTCGATCAAAATAGGCAAGTATTGTTTTAATGGCATATTTACTTGTGAATGTCCACTGAATGTCCAATGTAGTGTGATTAACAAGGCTATTGAATACGGATGTCCGAATGTGCGAATATAAAACCAACTTTACCCAAGTAAGTCAAGTCACCTTTAGGCCTATTTATATAGCACTTTTTACAATGCACATTGTGTCAGAGCAGCTTTACATTGATAACTGGTATATAATTTTGGTTGCACAGCAGCCAAAATTATATTATATTATATGTCATCTTCACCTCACAATCAGTGGATAAGAATCGTGACGGGGCTCGAGCAGAAATCATGTTCATAGGTGAGATTATTAACGTTTAGGAACGATTAGGAACTTTTATTATGCCACAGTCGCCGGCGCTGCTATGAGGTAAAGTATGAGGTAAAGCAGCGCTATTTTATTACATTAGATACATTTGAGTGAGTTGCTGCTGCGAGACACTTGTTACACACTGCAGTAAGATAGATCAAATTTAGATTATTATATTATAAATGCTGGATGGCTTGTGTTGATAAATGGCATGCAATTAATTTTAAAACATATTGATGGAGAAAATGCTGTAGGCTATTACTGTTACCAAAGACTATAGAATTACACAAGACATGTCACTCCTATTGTTTTGAATACGCGCAATATGGCGGAATAAGTCCCGCCTTCTAAGTAAGAGCCAATCGCCGACTGGTAAAGTCATCGCGTCACTGCAGCGGCCGTTATGCTGCGTTCCAGGCAGGTTTTTGAGCCCGTAAGTCACGACTTCAAATCACGACTCACGACTTTGTAGCGTTCCAGGAAAATCACGGCAAACTGAAAAGTGTAACCATTGAAGCATGTCACCATTATTGAGATTCATATGCTGATTCTTGATGTCTGTGTGTGAGTAAAATTCATAAGAGCCTAAAATATGTAAATGATGTGTTATAAATCGTTTGATGTTCTGATTAAGTTCTTTTATTCTCTTGTTGTAGAATCATAACAACAAAACAGAATTAATAACATATTACCCATATAATTAAACCTCCCACATAATATCAATGAGTTAAGCCAATATATGATCAACCAGCTTACAGCATCTGATTATATTTTCTCTTGCTGTTCTCGCAATAACAAACAGACACAGCTGTCAAGAGAAAAACTAATGTTAAAAAGTCAAGAGCCTGACTAAAGCACACACTGATCGCCACAATGGTAACATCGAATCAAACTATTACTTTCAAATAAGTAATCAACATCTAAGCCTCTTCTTAATTCTTAATACGAACTTCTGTAGATGTCTGACAGAAATAAAGTCAGTCTGGTTAGTAATAAGTGAAGCTAATGTTGTTTGTGGAGTTGTTTAATCAGATCTTGAGAGATGTAATGTATTTTATCTTCAGTTGATTTCATCCAAGGCTGTGGCTGGAAGTAGTTCTTGTGTTTCTCTTTCCTTCAGTGATTATGCTTGTTAACAGCAGGTGTTCTTCACTAATACAAAATCATTATTCAATCACTTAATTATCTCATTACCTCCAACACTGATTAAGTGTTACATTAAACAGCCTGTAGTGTGCACACTAAGCAGTGTTCATTTCATCTGGGCAAATCCATGTGGGGCCTACATGGAAACTGGGTGCAAAACTGGCTGGGTCCCAGTTAGATAGCCCAGGTCAAACCCATTTGGGCCCCACATGGCTCTGCTGGCTGGGATATAACAATAATTTGTTTTCTGTCTTCAAATGTAACCAAACAGTTGTACCTTTGTTTAATAAAACATAATATATTAAAGCGTCTTTGGTGTTTCCATGGTTTCTACAAAATAAAACTGATAAACCGAGGGTAACGCGGGTATGACGTCACTGACAGACGACGCATGGACAGCCGGACACGTCTATGTCCTGGTTAAAAAATGCTAATTTCTCTGGAAAATAAATANNAAAATAAATATTGTGTTTAAAAAAAAAAAAGAAAAAAGTTCTCTTTTTCCAAATGGCATGAGAATTTGTACGGTTGTCAACACTTTCTAGATCTACAAAATAAATAAATAAATGCATTTGGAATTATATCTGATCTTATGTCAGTGCGAAAAAAAAGTCACACTCAGGGCCTTCGAGATAATGGACAAAATTCATCCCCAAAATCAGAAACAACTCAGAACACACAGACAGAAATGAAGTGGCACACTTCCACCAATGCAGAAAACATCCACAATGCAAAATGATCATCATGCTCATGTAACAGAGGCCAGCTGTGTGTAAACCTCACTCTTCTGATCTCAAGAGCGACTGATACTAGGGGTTACAGCCTTTAGCCTCCTTGATAGAGCATCCGTCTCCCATGCTGGAGATCCAGGTTCGAGGCCTGCGCATTGTGGGGTGAGCAGGATTGGGGAGAGGGGTTACACTCACACAGAATCCATGTGCTTTATTTGATCATTTGTTATTGCTGTTCAGTTCATTGCATTTTGAAGTTCATGTTGTGTATTTGTATTCAATATGTAATACAACAGTTTGTTTCTGTTCATTTTGGTTCTGTTACAGTTAGTGACTGAAGTGTAGACTAAATTTGTAGAATTATATGACAGATTATTGAAATAAATTATAAACTCTAAAGACTCCAACTTTTCTCTTTGTAACATAATGTAACAGTATTGAAAAACTTTTTTTTTTTGTTCAGTACAAAAATAGTTAAACTTTGACAAAAAGTAATTTTTATTGTAATTGTGATTTCATAATATTTAGATATGAATTCAACTGGAAAACTTACGTTTTTCAGTTAGTCAAATAGCAAATAGTGGAGCTCTGCAGCCATCTACTGGATAAAGTGATGAATTATTTATTCCAAAAGATGGGCAAAAGTCTTACACTAAACCATGTCAAAGTATCCATGTTATCCCCATGAATGAAAGTTACAAATGTGGGTCTTTTATAAAGTGAATTTTACATAAAAAGCTGTTTTTGTATAAAA
>RJVU01079885.1:589931-610542 GCA_003731715.1 Anabarilius grahami | reverse complement strand
AAAAGTATTTATATAAATCATAAATCCTCCAAAAGCTGCACAAATGTGGAGGAAAAACATTAATAAACAGAAAAATTACATTTGTTTTAAAAAACAAACAATTATTTTGTTACAAAATTACATTTTGTTGCCTGGAGACTCCAGAGAGCCTGAGTGAACCCCCCAAACAGAGAGCGCATATGGGCCTGAGAGGAAGTCAGACTGTGAGATTCATAAAAACAGGAAGAAGCTCTTCACCTACAAACTACCCACAGATTAAACAAATGGCCACTCTCACACATAACCTTGTTTCTAAATGAAAACCAACCACAACATGTTTCAGATTGACTCAGAAGACGAGCTGCTCATGCCTCACTTTAGAAAGACTGCAATGTGAGATGGTTCAAATTTTTAACATTTTTGCCATTCATAACCATTTAAATGATTATAAAACCCTTCTAAAATCCAAAAGTTTATTTACGAATAAATTTAGATTGATTGATTAATTCAATACTCACACAATTTTCCACTCTACTTAATGCATATTTAACACAGCGAGTAATACCTTTAAAAAAAAACATTATTGTTAATGGATAAAAATATAAACGTTTTCCACAATTATGAGTTAAGGTCTTAATAAGAGCCAGATATATGTAGGTTATATACTACACATTCAGCCAGAAAGTGAGATGTAGTGTGTGTGTGTGTGTGAGAGAGAGAGAGAAAGAGAGAGAGAGAGGTAGGGGGCCCTTACGGAACAAAAAATATATGGGAATATATGTGATTAATTGAGTGATGATTGAGCATTATTGAAGACACCTGATGATAACAAGCAGAATCACCAAAGGAGAAAAGCACAATTTTTAAGACACCATTGTGGAGATGAGGGTTTGCTTTAGTTGAACTCTTGACCCCTGACTATTTGTTAGATTTTGTTTGGGCTGTTGTAACAGCTGGTCAAACGAGTCAATGATCAGGGTAGTGTTGGTTATGTTTTTTTCTTTGAGTTCTGATTTAAAGAAATAAACGACATTCATT
The DNA here is from genome assembly GCA_003731715.1 of Anabarilius grahami. NCBI lineage: Eukaryota > Metazoa > Chordata > Actinopteri > Cypriniformes > Xenocyprididae > Anabarilius > Anabarilius grahami. Next base: position 609,525 of record RJVU01079885.1, on the reverse strand, counting down.
TAAACATGCAGACATCAAGAATCAGTCTGTGAATCTCAACAGTGGTGACTGTCAAAAAGCATGTTGCAGTGCATTCTGGATGCCACCAATCAAAATTCATCCATGGCTCCCATCATGCATTGCTGCATGAATAAATTATGAGCTGAATTGTCTTAGTAATTTCCTTTGTCACTATTTTATTTTTTTCTGTTTTTATGTGACTTTTTAGTAGCTTGTTTTCTAATGTTCAGAGTTGATCTGTTGATCAGAATATGTTGCTTGTCACCGTCATTGAGATTCACAGGCTGATACTTGATGTCCGTCTGCCTAAAAGAATGATTTTTCTTTTTTAATCAGAACAACTTTTAAAAAATCCCTCAGATTATATTGATAAAGCTGATCTTGTGCTGTAGAACCACAGTGCTGCTGTAATTAATAATGTAAATCTAACTCAGAGATTGAGCTCTAATTGAGTTCAGTGTTTCAGATCAAATAGTGCTTTTGAGAAAACATAACCAACACCACCTGATCATCTTTTAACTTTGCTTGTCTGGTTAATATTAATGCAGTTACAACAGCCCAAACAAAATCTAACGTTAAAAGGTCAAGGGTCAAGAGCTCAACTAAAACAAACCCTGACCTCGATGATGGTAACTTAAAAATTGTGATTTTCTCCTTTGGTGATTCTGCTTGTTATCATCAGGTGTCTTCAATAATGCTCAATCATCACACAATTAATCACTTATTTATCTCATTAATGCTTCAGTGGGTGGAATACAAATATGGCAGGACTTTTACTCTTTGACCCCTGGATTACCCACCTCTGATAGTAAGACCTTGATTAGTTGGTTCAGGTGTGTTTAATTAGGGTTGGAGCTAAACTCTGCAGGACAGTGGCCCCCCAGGACCAGGATTGGACACCCCTAATCTAGACTCTAGAGACATTGATGATATGCTGCATTTTGTCTTATTTAACAGATGGTGACTGTGTAGATGTTGATGCAGTTTTTTAGTGAACTCTAAAGAAATAAGAACATAGTAATAATATGCTCACATTTTTAGCATACAATAAATATTAGTTTGTTAATTTAAATGGCAGTCTGACAATTTGAGGCAGTTGGTTTCTGGAAATGAAATGGGGTAACAAGTTATAATTTAGTTCATGGTATCTTTAAACTTTAAAGTAACATACTGTAGATTACAGTAACATACTGTAGATTACAGTAAATAACTGTACAATCAATAGTAAATCACTGGCAACAGTGTTGCCAGTATTTTACTGTAAAAAAGCCCGGCAAGGTCTAACAGTGTAGTGCTGATTTCTGCTGCTGCTGGTGATTGTAGCTGTGGTTGGGATGTGCTGCATCTGCAGGAAATGTAGAAAATCAGGTCAGGAATTCAATAATAAACAAATAATCAGAGGTGTATAGTCCAGGGGTCAGAAAGTAGAAGTCCTGCCATATTTTTTATTCCACCCACTGAAGCAGTGTTAAAGTTAATGAGATAATTAAGTGATTAATTGTGTGATGATTGACCATTATTGAAGACACCTGATGATAACAAGCGGAATCACCAAAGGAGAAAATCACAATTTTTAAGCCACCATCGTGGAGATGAGTGTTTGCTTTAGTTTAGCTCTTGACCATTGACTTTTTAATATTAGATCTTGATTAGGCTATTAACTGAGTTGTTACAGCTAGACAAGTAAATAAAAAGGTGATCAGGTGGTGTTCGTTGTGACTTCACATAATCATTTTTAGACACTGAACTTGTTTATAGCCCAATCTATGAGATAGATTCACATTATTGATTACAGCAGAAGATCATCTATTTTCAAAATAGTTCAAAGAGTTTCACAAAAGCTGTTCTGAATAAAACAAAAATTTCTTTTTCTGTGAATCTCACCGACGGTGACAAGCAACATATTCTGATCAACAGATCAACTCTGAACATTAGAAAACAAGCTACTAAAAAGTCACATAAAAACAGAAAAAAATAAAATAGTGACAAAGGAAATTACTAAGACAATTCAGCTCATAATTTATTCATGCAGCAATGCATGATGGGAGCCATGGATGAATTTTGATTGGTGGCACCCAGAATGCACTGCAACATGCTTTATAATGGCCACCACTGTTGAGATTCACAGGATGATTCTTGATCTCTGTGTCTCTAAAATAGAGATGGAACTTAAAATTGTTTGAGGAGTTTCGAATCTTGGCAATTCAGTTCTTCTGGCTCTTTTAAAATATTTAATCAGTTTTAAGAAGTCAGCTTGGGGGCATCTCAGTTTATTCTGGAAATAATCACTGGGAGGAATGGTGAGGTTTGTAGTCAAATAATTGAAACTCAGATATCTCACACCAATATCTGAGTTTGAATTATTCTGAAATATTGATTATTACCTCATTTGTCATGTGTGGACTATATTCCATAGGGTTGCACAACATCCCTCTGCTTAGACAGTGACATCACTATTTTGGATTTGCCTTAAGTACAAAGTGTGTGTATGTGTAAAGCTACGTTGACTTATGTTATTCATACAATACCTACTTTTTTCCCACTGTAGTACTCACGTGAAGGATGCGTGCACAACTATCATCATGCTGTTAGGCAGTAGCACCCCTGCGCTGGGTGCGGCCCTCCCCCTATAACTGTTCTGTCTCGCGGAGGAGCTAATTTGTGTGCATCTGTGTGAAACACGCATAGGAAAAAAAGAACGACAGAAAGAACGGCTCCCCCCCAGCCGCGACTCGGCTCCCATCGTTCATGTTTATGAGCCGTTCAAAAGAATCGGTTCGTTCACGAACGTCACAACTCTACTCTAAATAAAAGATTTAATTTTTTGTATCAGAACCCCTTTTACAAAATCCCTCAGATTATATTGATAAAGCTGATCTTCTGCTGTAAAAACACAGTGCTGCTGTGATCAATAATGTAAATCTAACTCAGAGATTAGGATCTAAATGAGTTCAGTGATTCAAATCAAATAATGATTTTGAGAAAACATCAAGCATTCAAACATCTTTTAACTTTGCTTGTCTGGTTGGTTTTGATGTGATTAAAACTGCCCAAACAAAATCTAATATTAAAAAGGCAAGGGTCAAGAGCTCAACTAAAACAAACCCTGACCTCGATGATGGTAACTTAAAAATTGTGATTTTCTCCTTTGGTGATTCTGCTTGTTATCATCAGGTGTCTTCAATAATGCTCAATCATCACTCAATTAATCACTTATTTATCTCATTAATGCTTCAGTGGGTGGAATAAAAATATGGCAGGACTTTTACTCTTTGACCCCTGGATTACCCACCTCTGATAAGCACTAGTTCCCCATATATGGAAATGTATTATGTATTATATTGCATTATTTCTCTAAATGAGTTCAGATCAAATTACAATCAATAATTATGACAACATAACCAAAACCTGATCATCTTTTTCATTTACTTGTCTGGCTGTTACAACTCAGTTAATAGCCCAAACAAGATCTATTATTAAAAAGTCAATGGTCAAGAGCTCAACTTAAGCAAACACTCATCTCCACGATGGTGGCTTTAAAATTGTGATTTTCTCCTTTGGTGATTCCGCTTGTTATCATCAGGTGTCTTCAATAATGGTCAATCATCACTCAATTTATCACTTAATTATCTCATTAACTTTAACACCGCTTCAGTGGGCGGAATGAAAAATATGGCAGGACTTTTACTTTCTGACCCCTGGACTATACACCTCTGGGCACCGCATGCAATGTTTTTGTCAGGAGTAACAACTGCTGATTATGAGTTACCTGCGGTGAGTCTGACATAATGAATCCACTAACACTACACAGCGAATGCCGGTGGTAAACAAACACTAATGTTCCAATACTCTTGCATGAGTTTTGGGAGGCGTTCCCTCAAAATAAGCTGTAAAGGAGGGGGGTTGTTCTTATGCATGCATTCAATAACTCACTAACAGTCTTTGGTTTCTCAGTCGATGAAAAGATCCTCTGTAGCACCTTTAAGCACTGTGAACCATGTGACTGTGTGGTGGTGAGATCAACAAATTTGGATCAAAACAGATTTGGAGCACATATGGAGCGATAGCGGATCTGTTCGTGTCCCACAACAATGCTCAGTATCCTCTGTTTTTCTCCCTGAAAGACCAGAACGCGCCTCTGGGGATAGATGCGCTGGCGCATGAATGGCCTTGCACTATCCTCTACGCGTTTCCACCGATAGTGTTAATATCCCCAACACTTGTGAGTGAGGGAGGAGGGATTGACATTAATATTAATAGCTCCAGGGTGGCCAGGGAAATATTGGCTAGCGGAGATCATATGCTGTACAAAGACCCGTGGCCTCTCCCACTGCGCAGAGACCTTTTGTCACAAGCAGAGGTGGACATTTTTCATCTGGGCCTTGCCCGTGAGTGGTTCAATTTAAATACAACCTGTCTGCCTGACAGCATTATCAGAACCATACAAAATGCTAGAGCCTCATCGACCTCAAAAAACAAGTAAAAGTAAGTAATAAAATATAAACAGTCGGGATCATTAATATGTTCGCCCCCAATATTTGCATATGCCAGCTCATGTTCAAGGCATTACACAAGGGCAGCCAGTATTAACGTCTGGATCTGTGCACAGCTGAATCATCAGACTAGGTAAGCAAGCAAGAACAATAGCGAAAAATGGCAGATGGAGCAATAATAACTGACATGATCCATGATATCATGATATATTTAGTGATATTTGTAAATTGTCTAAATGTTTTGTTAGCATGTTGCTAATGTACTGTTAAATGTGGTTAAAGTTACCATCGTTTCTTACTGTATTCACGGAGACAAGAGCTGTCGCTATTTTCATTTTTTAAACACTTGCAGTCTGTATAATCCATAAACACAACTTCATTCTTTATAAATCTCTTCAACAGTGTGTAATGTTAGCTTTAGCCACGGAGCATAGCCTCAAACTCGTTCAGAATCAAATGTAAACATCCAATTAAATACTATACTTATGCGATTAGACATGCTGCATGATGAACACTTTGTAAAGATCCATTTTGAGGGTTATATTAGCTGTGTGAACTTTGTTTAAGGTGTTTAAGGCAAGCGTGAGCTCCGTGGGCGGAGAAGATGTGAATTTAAAGGGGCCGCAGCGTAAATCGGCTCATATTTAATGATGCCCCAAAATAGGCAGTTAAAAAAATTAATAAAAAAATCTATGGGGTATTTTGAGCTGAAACTTCACAGACACATTCAGGGGACCCTTAGACTTATATTACATCTTTTAAAAAGACATTCTACGGCACCTTTAATGATTCAAAACTGACTGTGTTTATCTGAATACTCGCCAAGATTGCCCGTGCCGCTGGTTTTGACATACTTTTGTATGTATTTGACAGTTTAAGCGCAGGAAGGCGCTTATTTTGGTACTTGTGTGACTCTGTTTGACTTCTGTCTCTGTTTGAGACTGAGCGTGGCTTGTTCGCTTCACTTATATAGGTCAGTAGTGCGTGCGCTTTCGGTGTGAGCGCGAGACCTGCGGGAATGACTAAAATTATGCGCAATACAAGCACTACTTAACCGGAGCGAATGAGAGAGAGGAGGCACCCGCGTGGGTGTGTGTCACTTCACCGTGACAGAGAAGAGAGCGAGAACGCGCAGCTGACGTTATTGCCTGATTCTCTGACCCAGTTTGTTTGCTGGTTTCCATGGCTACAATACGCCAACTGGCAACCTGTGATGTCGAAATACTATTGGATAAACTGGCAGCACGAGGTTTCGCACCGACCAAAACAAAGACAGACATTCCGACACGGAATGCATATTCTCAAAGTAGAATATCTGGCTGTAGCATTGATTTTCTGAGAAACAAGTTGGTGAACTTAGCATGTTTCTTAAATGTGTTCATGCGACGAACAACCGTATAAGTCCAAAAAAACAAAAATTGAGATAACCATGTGACTTCAATGTATGTGTGCCACTTTGTATACAGAATCACTTTGGGGGGTGTTCGCGCGACCAAAACTCTGAATTTAAAATTTTAAAATAGTCTCACGCGGAAAAACCGTTTATGTCCACTAACGAAAAATGGAGACGCCGGTTGCTTTCATGTCCGCTGCGGACATTAATAGACAAAACGTCGGCAAAAAAAGGAGAGCGAACATGAATGAATGGAAGGACAGAGCAAGGAAGTCTTTGAGGGATGCTGGGAAACCATATGTGAACCGGAGAGGAGAGCAAAAACGAGGAAAAAGNGTTATTCCACATTAACTGGACATATACTGTTCTTCCACATTCCAGAAATGTAAATTACTCTAACTTTTTATTTTTAAGATTTATACTAAAAAATCCTATCTCATTAGAATTGGGAAGCTTTTGTTGTCTATCTTCAAGTAAAAAAAAAAAAAGTAATATAATATTCAGAGTCCAAATTAAAAAAAATGTATTATTCAAAAATTGAAAATATGGACTTATATGGTTCTTCGTCTCAAGCCCACAAATATCTGCAAACATATTGGGGTATTTTTATGCTTTATTAAAGTAAAAATCTTACATAGAGCCCCTTTAAGCGCTGGTCACTAACACAAAAGGCTGCAAAGCATGCAACTTTTAAAAAAGATTAAGAAAATGAAATTGCTACTTACACTGTAGACTTTTTTGTTTAGACTTCCAGTATATACAGCAAATCACTGCGCCCATGGCCAGTAGTGGCAATATGAGAAATTGTTTTTCCTTTATACCAGGCTGATCCAGTGCTGGAGTTTCTACATGTGAATTTGTAGTGGATAGAGGGATGCAGTCATTACTCTGATCTGTAGCCAACACTTATTAAAAATCATGGCAAGATATTTATATAGCACATTTTATATGCAATGGTAATACTTGTAAGAGATGCATGAGCAATACATTTTTTTTAAAACGTATTAAAGAAATTACACAAAAATAAACTGTAAATAAATGTTTTCCATGAAGGAAATGTTCATTCATCATGTGATTCAGAGATTCAGGGTTTTTACACTTTCTGACCAAATCATTTGAGAATTTCCATGACTTTCCCAGTCATTTGTGTTGAAAGATTTTTCAACATCATTTTATAGAAATCACACACACAACTGAGTATCATTTTAATCAGTTAAATAAGGAAGTAAATACTAAGTAAAAATTAATATTTACTACAGAACTTAATATTTTATTCATTTTCACAATAACTTGAAAACAATATTTCAAATCTGTTATAAATTTAGAAATTCATGATATCATGGAGATATATTTTACTGTAGGTTAATGTTAATAAACAAAATACAGGCCTTATAACTTTTTCCCAATGAAAAAATATGTTGCTAAGAATCATAGTCTGTGAAAATGACTGAAGAACTGGCCTGATGGGTCTATCACCCACATAGTAACATTATGTCAGCCCAGATCTGGCCCACATGCTGCAATGAATTACGGTCCTTGTGTGGACCGCTTCTGTTTGCCAGATCTGAGCCACAAGCAAGCCATAACAATGCCACATGTCAGCCAAGAGCAAAGAAATAAACCAGAACTGGACCATGTCTGAGCCACAAAATCTGTGTATATTAGGTATAGAGACATCTAAGCCTTAACAAGCCTGTTAACAAGCAGAATCACTGAAGGAAAGATTGAACCAGAAAAAATAAGTGTACAATAAGAGTTAAGAACCCAACTAATGGAACAACTATTCACCATTATGGTGACTTCAAATGAACCAGTTAAACCTCTGTTAATTCTCAATAACTTTTGCAACATAAATAAAGTCAATCTGGATAGTAATAAGTGAAGCTGGTGATGCTGTTTGTGGAGTTGTTTAATAATCCTCTGTTGAGATCTTGAGAGGTTTAATGTCTTTTATCTTCAGTTGATTTCATCTAAGGCTGTGGCTGAAGTCAGTTGTAGTTCTTGTGTTTCTGCTCGTCTCTTTTTTCTGTTTTTTCCTTCATTGATTTTATATGTTCTACTTACTTGTTAACAGGCTTATTAAGGCTCAGATGTCTCTATACCTAATATACACAGATTTTGTGGCTCAGACATGGTCCAGTTCTGTTTTATTTCTTTGCTCTTGGCTGACATGTGACATTGCTATGGCCTGCTTGTGGTTCAGATCTGGCAAACAGAAACGGCCCACACAAGGACCATAATTCATTGCAGCATGTGGGCCAGATCATCATGCCACAAGTGCCAGATGTGGGCCGGATCAGGGCAGACACAGTGTTGCTATGTGGGAAGTGAGCCATTAATGACTAAATTATACTTACCAATAAGAGGAACATTAAAGCTCTTTATGATGCTGCATTTGTTGCTGATGATCTCTAGTTTATATTCTCCAGAGTCTGTGTTTGTGATGTTTGTGATGGTCAGAGATCCAGTCTGATTATTCCACTTCAGTCTGTCTCTGAATCTCTCATCACATTGAACATCTGTACAGATCTTACTCTGATCTCCAGTGATTTCAGCAATACAAGTATCATTATAATACCATGCAATCACATCAATTGGTTTTCTTATTTTACCAGGATAAAAAGTGACAGATTTTCCCTCCAACGATTTTCTCTTCATTTCATCCATCTCTGCATCAGGAACAAACATAAATAAACATCTGACTGAAACAACAAACAAAACAGAACTGTGACAATGAATTTGCATAGTAATAATCTGGATTTTCGAGACATTAACTGCAAAATTGCTAAATAAAAATTTAATTGGGTTTAAAAAAACATATAATACATATATCTTCACTCATATAGATTTAGAACTTTGCTGTATCATTGAACCACAAACCCACGTAGAAGGCGACGTTCTCGTGTCCTTGTGCAATGTTCCCTAAAAGTTCTCTAAAAGTGACGAATATTCCGAACCTTTACAGAACATTAGGGACGTTCCAAAAACTTCCTCTTTTGGTAATGAAAGTGCTGCAGTTTAAAGTTCCTTATATGACTTTATGCGGTTCGCATGCGGCCCGTCACAAATGTAAATGTGGCCCACGAAAATGCGGCCTGTGATCTTACAGTACAGTAAGATCTGTACTGATGAACAGTGTGAAGAGAGCTTTAAAATAAATTTTTGTTTTTAAATTCAAATTAAAGTGAATTAAACAAATATAAATGAGCTATAATGCTTTATATGTCATATAAAATCATTTTGGTGAGCATTTATTATTTTCAGACATCAGACCTATAGGCAATGTAATCAGAGGTGTATAGTCCAGGGTTCAGAAAGTAAAAGTCATGCCATATTTTTATTCCACCCACTGAAGCAGTGTTAAAGTTAATGACATAATTAAGTGATAAATTGAGTGATAATTGACCATAATTGAAGACACCTGATCAGGGTTTGCTTTAGTTGAGCTCTTGACCCTTGACTCTTTAATATTAGGTTTTGTCTGAGTTGTAACTGAGTTATAACAGTCAGACAAGCAAAGAGAAAAGACGATCATGTGATGTTGGTTATGTTATCACATAATCATTATTTGAATAGAATCACTGAACTCATTTAGATTTACTTATTCATCTTTTGGTTTATATTGTAAAAGTTGATCTTCTGCTGTAGAATCACAGTGATGCTGTAATCAATAATGTAAATCTAACTCAGAGACTGGGCTCTAAATGTGCTCAGATCAAATAATGATTATGTGAAGACATAACCAACACTTGATCATCTTTTCTCTTTGCTTGTCTGGCTGTTACAACTCTGTTAAGCAGCCAGACAAAATCTAATATTAAAAAGTCAAGGGTCAAGAGCTCAACTAAAGCAACGATGGTGGCTTAAAAATTGTGATTTTCTCTTTTGGTGATTCTGCTTGTTATCATCAGGTGCCTTCAATGATGCTCAATCATCACTCAGTTAATCACTTAATTCACTGCTGGTTATATATGCTCTATATAATTGTGCATGTGACAAATAAAACTCTTGAACTCTTGAACTCTCTAATTATCTCATTAACTTTATCTCATCACCCACTGCTTCAGTGGGTGGAATAAAAATATGGCATGACTTTTACTTTCTGAACCCTGGACATTCCACCTCTGGTGCAGTGCACAGCACATAAGCAGCTTCCTGAAGACAATAGGCTTGTTCGAGATGCATCGGCGCTGCGTAGACCGATCGGTGTATGACATCAAAGTACCGCGAGAGCGATTCAAAAGCATAAGGAGTCGCCTGGTCTCCAATCACTCTCGCGGTACTTTGATGTAATTCGCAGATCGGTCTGCGCAGCGCCGATGCATCTCGAACAAGCCTAATGAAGCTGATGGCGTATTTGTAGGCGCCATATAAACATTGTTCAGGTGCTCCGTGGGACATCATTGCATTGGTGGGAATTGGCCACAGTGTCAGCAAATGACAGCACTGAGTTCCCTCAAAAGGGAAAAATGAGTATGAAATAATAGATCACTTTAAACTGATGATAAGAAAGGGATTCATTCATTTAATTAATTTCTAATCAACCTGAACTGATTAATGATGTAATTGACATAGGAAAAATAATTTTAGCTAATAAACACAACATATATAACACTGAACATATATAACCTGATTTTAAACATTCAGTAAACAACTCACCACGTACAGAAACATTGAAGATCCTATCATTGTTATTGTCGCTGATGATTTTTAATTCATATTCTCCAGAGTCTGTGAATCTGATGTCTCTGATGGTCAAAGATCCAGTCTGATGATCCAGCTTCAGTCTGTCTCTGAAACTCTCAGTACCATTATTACACTGAACATCTGTACAGATACAACTGAGATCTCCATTGATTTGAGCGATGCGAATGTCATTAAAATACCATTTAATCTTCTCTTGTTGGTTTGTTTGAACACCAGTGTTTAGAATGACTGAATCTCCCGCCATCACAAACACTGACACTTCATCTGTACCAACACGAAAAACACCTAGGGAAGAAATTAACAGTTCATTGTAAGCCAAACAAAAACAATATTAGTGCTGTGAAAATGTTTTTTCTACAGATCATACAGACGATGGGTAGAAATATTTCTGAATTCATAATGTAACACATGCAATCAAACAGTTGAAGAACATCACTGATTTACACATTCACTCATCAGACAAACATATATAAGTCCCATGAAGGACCTTGAACAACTTAGATTTTCCCATCTAACAGATTTTTTTTATAAGAACGTTCTCTAAATATTCAGTGTTGGTTCTGGGAACATTAAAAACATCCAGTTTTCTTGATTTTAGAGCAACGTCTTTATAAGATATAATGTTCCTCAAACATTCTTTCAACTTAATTTTGATGTAAAATTCAACATTGTAGGAACGTTGACTTGTAACATTCCAAGAACATAAATTGTCCAGATTCCTTAATGTTAGTAGAATGTTATTTAAATGTTAGTATGATGTTCCTGAAACATTCTTTCAATCATTCAAACACCTGCTGTGAACAAACACTGAAAGAAAATGAAATAAGAACACAAACTACAACTTTCTTCAGCCACAGCCTTAGATGAACTGAAGACAAAAGACATTAAATCTCTGAAGATCTGATTCAACATCTCCACAAACAGCATTACCAGCTTCACTTATTACTAACCAGACTGACTTTATTTCTGTCACACGTCTACAGAAGATCTTATTGAGAATTAGAGGTTTAGATGTTTCGTTTGAGTCACCATCATGGAGGTTGGTGGTTTTAGTTGAGCTTTTGACCCTTGCCTATTAAAAAGCTGTTTCTTTATCAGCAATTGTAGGTGTTTTCAGAAAATATTTCTGCATTGATAACATTTACTCAACTTTTATTTATTATTATTTTTTTGCTTTTGCTGTTGAAGTTTAAGCAGAAAAGAAATAATAAACTCAAAAATATAATAAATAAAATTTTTAATAAACAACCACCATGATGGTGATCTCAAACGAAACATCTAAACTTCTGTTAATTCTCAATAAGATCTTCTGTAGACGTGTGACAGAAATAAAGTCAGTCTGGTTAGTAATAAGTGAAGCTGGTAATGCTGTTTGTGGAGTTGTTGAATCAGATCTTCAGAGATTTAATGTCTTTTATCTTCAGTTCATCTAAGGCTGTGGCTGAAGTCAGTTGTAGTTTGTGTTCTTATTTCTTTTTCTTTCAGTGTTTGTTCACAGCAGGTGATTGAAATAATGTTTCAGGAACATCATACTAACCTTTAAATAACATTCTACTAACATTAAGGAAACTGGACAAACTGCAATAGCCAAATTGATAAACTCCAAGCTTGGTCAAGCCATATTTCTTCTAGTAGGAAAAGAGCATTACAAATATAAACAATAAATGAATTTAAGTCAAGTTAAATTAGCAATAAAATTCTTAATAATACATTATTCTTTTCTTTTCTAATTGTAGGCTAGACCAGAAAAGAAATTATGACAGATAAATGTCTTACCATGGGCGAGCAAAATACTCGCTGAGATCAAAATAAAAATAAAGTTCATTTCACCCACGTTTCCTCATGAGAAGATTGAATGAAATAGTCTAATTTTGTCAAAGTGAAACAAAAATCACGAAACAGTGGGTTAAGTTAGGATGTTATAAATGGGCGGTCCTCAAGATCATGGTATGAAAATGTAAATAATGTAGAAACAACACGAACGAAATATTTGACATATTTTAATCGTAACCCACTATGTCGAGAGGATATACGTCTTATGCCCTTCTTTGTCACAAAAGTCATACGTTAAAAAGACGTACATTGAGGAGTCAGAATGAAAGTTTTTATGACGTCTTTTTTTGAATATGTTCTCGTTAACCTCCGTACAAAGTACAAATAACAGCCACGAATCCATCCATTGGCAGTAAAACACACGTTCATACCTTGCATCTGTAATTCACACATCACAGATCTAAAAGAAAGACTTTCTGTCTCAGCTGAGACTCGAACCTTCTTGCTGTGAGGAGACAGTGTTTCCCACTGAGACACTATGCCCTGAAACAAACGTAAAATACACATAGGCTACTTGTAGAATAATTATTTAAAAAAATGTTTATATGTAAAATAAAATAATATTTATGTACAAAACTGTTTGGATAGATGCTGAAATGTACAACATAGGCTACAAAATCCTCAGTGAACACTGATCTGTGTTTATATGAGTCCAATCTACACAATGTTAAAAGAAACACTCAAACAGTGTTCCCAGATAGCAAAATACACTCGGGGCAGTTCCTGTTAGATTCTCGCCGACAGGTGTCGTGCCGAAAACTGATCGTCTGCCGAAAACTGACTGCCGTCCGCGGGAGAGCGCACAGCATGTTTAAGGGTAGTCCTATCGACACGTCTACAGCTGATTTTATCATGATCACACGGCAATAACCTGCAAATACATATAACTCTGTGTCCGTGGTAATATGTCAGTGCTAATAGCAAAGAAACTTTTCCTGTAACGGATTAATCAAAATTATTAATTTGCCGTTTATTGCTTAATCGAGCATGATTTTTACGTGACTATAACAGAATCCTATTTTACTTGCTTTGTGCCAAGCAATCCAGTCCTTTTTACCAGGTGAAATACCTTTCAATGGCCAATACAACCCATAAATTGCTGTTTTACAGTTGCCGAAAAGTGATTACAGCATCTGTTTATTGAGTGAACGGTTCTTTCTCCCTCAAAATGAATTGATTTCATTCATGGCTGTTATATTTGACAAACTATAGCTCATTCGGTCCTGTTTACCTGTTGTAATACCTTTAAATGGTAAATAAAACCCATAAATTGCAGTTGCCGAAAAGTGATTACAGCCTCTATTTATTGAGTAAACTATTCTTTCTGCCTGAAAATGATTTGATTTCATTCATGAGGGTTATAGGCCTATTTGACAAACTATACCTCATTCAATCATTTTTACCTGTTGTGATATCTTTACATGCCCAATACAACCCATAAAATAGGCCTACTTGCCGAAAAGTGATTACAACCTCTATTTATTGAGTAGGCTAAACTGTTATTTCTGCCTCCAAATGACTTGATTTAATTCATGGCTGTTATATTTGACAGATTATAAATCATCCAGTCCCTTTTACCTGTTGTAATACCTTTAAATGGTAAATAAAAGCCATAAAATGCACTTTTAGTGTGGACTCATATAAACTATAAGCAGTGTTAATTTAAAGTCCCCGTGAATCGGAAGTTGCAAACGACTTTTCTCCAGTGTTGTGACGTGTTTCCAAGTGAAACGGAATATTGAATAGAGGGCAGTGTTTTACTTCAGCGCTCCTCCTCTCCATCTCTCCCTCATAGCAGACTAATGGTTGGAGGGGAGTGGTTTAAGTGTTTTCAACCCAAGTCGTCAAACTGACGTTATCAGAGAAGGAACGCCATTTCAGACCGGAAGTAACTTTTCAGATTTTCATTAAAGATTACTGCGACAATTTTTTTCTGTGTTTTAACTTGCATGGATTAATTGTTCACCACAAGACTATAAATATGCACTAACAAAGTAAATAGGGTCAATTTTGATTTCATAAAATATATGGAGAAAATAATAATAGTAATTATCTGAATTAATTGAAACATTATTAAGCTTTCACTAGCACAGGCAGTATAATAAGACAGATTGCTGCATAATTTTTAAGCTTAACTCCATTAGTTAGTCAGTAATATTCCCTCTGTCAAACAAAGTTTTTATTTCACTTCAAGTCTGTTCTGGGATCAGGTTCATAAAAGTAGAACAGGAAGAAGCCCTTCTTCACCCACAAACTAAACACACACCTAAGACCCCCTCTCACGCAATGACTTAGGCCATTCAACAGGTCAAACCACACTTCTGGAGAAAATACAGACCACATTTTCAGTTTGACTCAGAAGTTGAACTGCTAGTATAACAGTATCACTTAAGTAAAAACGATAATGTGAGATTGTGGACTGTTTTAACTTTTTTTTTTTGGTTTTTGTTTGTTTTGTCATACTCAACAATTGAATGAGTACATAACTTTGTTAAAACTAATAAGCTTTATTTTACCATAACATTTTTGAAGATTTACACAATATTCCACTCTCCCCTACCTAACACAGTCAGACAACTAACCTTTTAAAAACTATCAATTTTAAATAATAAAAAATGAATGCATTCGATATTAAGAACATATAATGTCTTAATGAGAGCCAGAAGAACATATATATTAATATATAAACATATCACTACACAAAATGCCATCTGAGTGTGTGCGTGTGAACTAGGAGGGTCGTCTGTTGGGGGAGGATTCACACCGTTTGTTTCAAGTTTAAATGATATATTGGAGAGCATTATTAGATCAGACCTTTCTCTGAGCTATTGAAGGAAATGTTTTATATGCTTGTCTTGTTCTGTTTGTGTGGTGGTAAGTTATAACTATTATATTGCTTATTATAGCTTATTCAGGTCTCTGATCCTTTTTTTTACAGGGTGTACTGGGTCTTTTTAAAATCATGAAATATTACATGGTAATGTCAAATATGTTAGGGGAAACAAAAGTCATGGAAAACAATGGAAATGTCTGTAGTGAATATAAATTTCACTAATGGAGGCTCAGAAAGTGAATCTACCATTTATTGAGCTGCTTTTAAATCACAGGCCAGTTTTTGAATCTCAGTTTCAAAAATGTACATAGAAATGGAAATCCTCCCCAGCAACGATTTAAAAAAATACTTTTCAAAGTCCATTTGAAAGGATTCAGATGCAGTGAGCCTGTTTTATCTGCTGATCCTATTATCTCATATGCACAATTATTTATATATACTGTATATATAAAAAAAGTATTGAAAAAATACAGCATAATTAATCTTGGCACATAACTTCACATGTTTTATTTGCTCTTTGCATTTGATTCACATTTGAACATCACAAACTAAAATTGATTTCAGGCTTTGCAAACCAACAGAAGCATTAATCTGTGACAAAATCCATTTATGTTCTCCAGGAGTGTTTGGTGATTTAGTGTCAGTGATGGAGGGAGATTCTGTCACTTTATACACTGATCTTACTGAAATACGTGAAGATGAAGACATACAGTGGAAATTTGGAGCTGAAAACTCTCTCATAGCTAAAATCCCTAAACACATTTCCTCAACACATGATGGTACTGAGAGATTCAGAGACAGACTGAAGCTGGACGATCAAACTGGATCTCTGACCATCACAAACATCACAACTGAACATGCTGGAGTTTATCAACTAGAGATAAGTCAAGTGAAACTGACAACAAAAACATTCAACATTTCTGTCTACGGTGAGTAGAGATCTACTGCGTTTTGAATTATGGGTGGCACTTCCAGTTTAGGGTGACTCAAAAAGAATAAAATAAATAATTTCAAATTATGGTTGCCCTCAATAATACTTACCCGTCAGTCTGACTGAATGAGCTGTAAAATTTCCTTCATGTTTTCTTTTCAGGAAAATAACGTAATGTTTGGTATTTTAATATCTGACATGATATAACAAGATATGGCAAGAGCTCTTTTCAGTCCTTACTGACTGCAAGTCGCAACTATCCTCATGTTTCCAGGAGTGTTTTCACACGAATGCTTTAAAATGTAATTGTCTCCCCTTTTCACTTCTAATCCCTAAAAACAGTGTTTACTGGAATGTTTATAAAGCAGGTAAATACAATATATATTGTCTGTCATATTGACAGAAATCACTTTGAAATATTATCACTCAGTGTTCCAGTTAACGAACATTTTAATTAAGGTAACATATGTTCCGTAATACAGACATCACTACAGTAATAAATTAAAGCTTTTGTTGTCATTCAGCATTGTCTGTTGTAATGCTTTTGCACTTTTAAATTTCCTTTTCATTGTTTGAAGGGTGAGTACTATAAAGTCTCATTGCAGTTTTTGAAAATGCTTATTGGGTTACTCCAATAATTCACACAAAGCCTCATGGGGCATAAGAAAAAGGTGTATATTCTTATTTTATTATTGACATATTGAAAGGTTTAATCGGTTTAATCCAGGGGCATCCAATCCTGCTCACTGTCCTGCAAAGTGTAGCTCAAACCCAACTCCAAAAGACTTGCTTTGGTGTTAACTTTGTAGGACAGTGGCCCGCCAGGAACAGGTTTGGGCAACCCTTTATCGTTTTGTAGTTTGAGATCACAGTCACAGTCACACTCACTGTCATTAGATTTATCCTCATTTCCATTTATTTTCCAGCTCGTCTACCTGTTCCTGTCATCAGCAGTAACTCTTCACAGTGTTCTTCATCATCATGTTCATTGGTGTGTTCAGCTGTGAATGTGAGTCATGTGACTCTCTCCTGGTTCAAAGGAAACAGTTTATTGTCCAACATCGGTGTGTCTGATCTCAGCATCAGTCTCTCTCTACCTCTGGAGGTGGAATCTCAGGATAAAAACACCTACAGCTGTGTGCTGAACAATCCCATCAGCAACCAGACTCAACATCTGGACATCACTCACCTCTGTCACACATGTGCAGGTACGGCAGAGCTGATTTTAGTGTTCATGTACAAATTCACTCACACTAATAACTGTCTCTCTTTTACTCTGCTTCTCATCCTCCAGATTCTCTGATAGTGTTGTTCTCTGCTGCTGCTGCTGGATCTCTGTTGATTGTAGCTGGATTTGGGATCTTCTGCATCAGGAATCTTAGAAAAACAAAAGGCAAGTGTCACCTACTGCTTTTAAACAAGTATTAAATATACACTAAGCTAGGGTGACCATATGCTCCATTCTCCCAGGACGCGTCCTGTCCAGGATTTCTAAATTGCCTAAAATGGCTTGAGCCCTTGCCTCTTTAATTGTGAAAGTGGTCGTATCGATGTGCCCCCGGAACGCGATTTAGGAACGCGATTTCTACACGGAGGTCTGTGCAAACCACTGTTCTTATAGACATTCTTCATGCAATGCATTAAAATGTTGTCGTATTTGCAATGCTTTGACCGTTCTCTGTAGATCCAGCCTTCTTGCAAGCCACGATCGGTTGATTATGTATAATGCATGCTATTGGTCAAATTATTTTTCAGTCGTTACCTTCCGCAAATATGAAAATAAAACCAAAACTGGGACATTTTATGCAACTTAGAAATCCTGGACAGGACGCGTCCTGGGAGAATGGCGCATATGGTCACCTTACACTAAGCCTGGTTTCACAGACAGGGTTTAGATTAAGCCAAGATTAGGCCTTAGTAAGTAGCTTTTATAGACATTAAAAACACAATACTGGTGTGAATCTTGAGACAAAACAATGACGCTGACATATTTTAAGATTGCCAGTGCAAGTTTCCTTCAGTTAAAACAGTTTAAACATGCATTTTAGTCAGGGACTATCTTAAGCCTGTAAAACTGGGGGTATACCTTTTAATAAACTCATAGCCCTAATTATCATGAGGTGAACACGTGTAGTTATTGAGTTATCTATATAACACTGTACAGCACTCTTTACTCTTCACTCTCACAAGCAGTGCATCACAACACATTGTAAGTACAAACATAGAAATGCCATCTCAAATAATCCAATAACATGGGTGTATACTTTTTTTAGAAGACGTTTATAGTCTAGTCTGCAAACATTGATGGGCTTCCACAGTAGGGCAGTTTGTTCAGCAGAGAGATGCAAGCTTCATTATGATTGCATCATCCGTGACTTTTAGAAATAACTTAATGCATCATGTATGATGCAATACCAGCTTCAGATTGCATCATTCATTTTGCAACTGCTGTCTAAACCAAGTCATAGATTTATTCATAGATCCAGTCGAAGTTGTATTTTAGTCATTTCTGGTTTAAATTGATATCCCTTCCCTTTATTACTTGAGTATCCTCCACCATTCTCAAGTCAAGGGTCATATATATTGACCCAATAACATATCTTGAAAACCAGAGTCAATCAACAATTTTAAGCATAACTTTCTATCTCAGTGACCCAGAATTAGTAAATGTTGACTACATTTATTTCAGAAGCATTTTGCCTGTAGATTAGTTTAATAAAACAATTTTCATCACTTTGTGAACAAATTTTAACCTGTGTGAAGATGCAGCCCTCTATGAATGATGATTTTTCATTATATTGTACAGCTTTAATGACAATTACATTTCATCATTAAAAAATAATGCAAATTACTTAATATTTGTTAGATATTCATTCATATATTTATAAATTGTGTAAAGAATGTCTTTTTATTTTATTTAAATGATATTGTTATTGTTCAAACAGTTCAGAATTGTGAAGATGAAATCATTTACACAGAGCCAACAAACTACAAACGAAAAGCACAGAAACCGGTAAAATCATTTATTACTAATTTATGTTCTGTCTGTGTGTCATTTTAGCAGTGTGAAATGCTGACTCACATCACATAATACTCAATACACTCAGTCAGGATATTGTTACATTTTTGCTGTGCCAACATGAGGCACTGGTGCAATATTTCCTGTGAAAATACTTGTTATAACTGTAATACTACTGATGGAATTTGAGAAGAAGATAAAGTAAGAATCTTTGAGGGATCAAGAGGTACTTAGAAATGAGTGTAAAATTGAAAACAAAACTGAAATAAGAGTATGTGGTTTATCTGTAAATCAGTGGAGGATTACTGAAAGTGACTAGTCTTTCAAGTCAATCATGTGATTTTTTTTTTTTCTTTGAATCTGAACTGTAAGACTGATTACTTCT
>RJVU01079885.1:546491-570925 GCA_003731715.1 Anabarilius grahami | reverse complement strand
AATGATTGAAAAGTTAAAGTTTATAAAAATGTAAAAATATAATTGTTTATATTTTATTATAATATATTAAAAACATGTTTTACTCTTAAACTGCCAGAAAATAAAAGCCAAAAATGTCAACATTCCAAATTTTAGGTTGATATTGCATTTGGTAAGATTTTGTCTGGTGCAGTACCACACTTTTTTACTAGATGACATCCAAGCTCCATTACTGACCATTTAAGGGTGCCTCCATATGGTTTGAGTGATCTGAATCATTTCCATATTTTCATACATTTTATGAAGTAGACATCCTATTCAGAAGTAGTATGGACAGTTTGCCAGTATTTGATTTGAATTCAACCTCTAATAAAAATTTGAACATGTGTGTTCATTATAGCTCCATTGTTCTCTTCTGCTCCGCCTTCTCACGATAACGTATGAGAAACGTGCCGTAGTTTACACAGAACTGGAGGGAAATTTGCATTAACACACCTCCAATCTTGTTATGTGGTTTATTTTGATAGGTGAGCTGTCTTTGTAGTGTTAAGAGATGGAAATCTTTTTTTTTTTTTTCACCTCTGCCGGGTGTGTTCTTAAACAGTAGCCTAATGTTAGAGAAAGACAGTCTCTTCAGTTTGCAATTATAAGTCGCTGTTTTTCTGCACTTATAGAATAATAATTTAATGAAAATCCAATTATGACAAAAAAAATGACATTAGACCTATTTTTTGACTTTACTGAAAATGTTCCATATTGCATCACAGTAATTAATAGCACACATATACATTGATATTACAAGTTTATTTTCTTGTTTCAGCAAAGAAAGTAGTGTTTAGCTGGGTTTTTACTTTAAGGCACATTTTCTCTTGGGTGATACAAGTTAAAGAAAACATAAAAGAAGTTTAAAGAACCCCACCCCCCATTTTTCCAACAAAAAGTGATAATATTCTACAAGACAAACACACTGACAGAATTAAATTCCATGATTTACACACACAAAAGAAGAAAAAACTTCACATTGGACAATCCTTACACAGCTAACTTGTTGGCAGTGATATAAACTAATCAGCACCTCATAAACCATCACAGTGTTTGGTTCACAATTTCAATAAGACAGAATGTAACAGTTTCAATGTGTTTCATTTTTGTACATCAAATCAGCAATAAACTGTACAAATGGCAATGTTGTATCACGTATACTCACATTTGTGTAAAAATTGTGCTGTAATATTTCCTCGTTACAAACATCACATCAATATGTTTCAGATTTAACTCCAGAGTAACAACATAAGCCTGCACTGTTAGAAAAAAAAGTACATAATTGTACCTTTAGGGGTACAATGGTACAAAGGTACAAATTTGTACCCTTGTGATTTGTACCTTAAGAGACCAGTTTTGTACCTTTGGTGACAATTTTGTACTTTTATTTAACAGTACAAAAATTGACCCTTCAAAAAGGGGACAAAATTGGCTTTGACAGCGTACAATCGTTGACTGTGATATATATATATATTTTACACACGCTGAATTAAAATCAGAATTTATTAAATCCTTTTCATTTTCACATTTTACAACATTTCATTTTAAACACATTTTTAAACACTCCATATGAGTCCATCTTGCCGGGTGTTAAAAAGTAACACTGAAGCAGTATTAAAGTTAATGAGATAATTGATTGATGATTGAGTGATGATTGACAATTAGTGGTGACACCTGATGATAATAAGCAGAATCACTGAAGAAACAACAAGAGAAAAAGAGAGAGACACAACAACTACAACTGACTTCCAGCCATTAAACATTATTACACTTATTATTAACCAGTTTGATTTGATTTCTGTCATACATCAACAAAAGTTCTTATTGAGAATTAACAGATGTTTAGATGTTAAAGTTTTAATGAAAGTTTAGTTTGAAGTCACCATGATGGTGAAAAGCATTTCCTTTAGTTGGGCTCTTGACTCTATTTATTAACATTAATTACCTCTGGCTGCACCAACTTGTGTTTGAAGAGCACATTTGTTATGGCCGGAGAAACTATGATCTGAGCTGTGTTTCCCAAAAGTGCAGTGAGCCAAAGTTAATCAATTTAGGATTACAGTGCTTTGGGAAAAGGTCAGATTCATTGGTGATATCCAGTATTAGCTAGTGATATACATGTTATATTATTTCTTTATAGTAAATCTCTGTTATTGCTTGAGATTGAGCAGAGCTTTTATAATCTAACGGTTTTTTTTGAAACACACACAGACATCAAGAATCAGCATATGACCCTCAACAATGGTGACAATCAAACAAAGTGCTTCATGTTGCAGTGCATGATGGGAGCCACCAATCAAAACTCATCCATGGCTCCCATCATGCATTGCTGCATGAATAAATTATGCAGCTGAATTGTCCTGTAATTTTCGTAGATTGTTCATGTTTGCTTTTATTTTTCTGTTGTTTTGTTGTGACAGTAGCTTGTTTTGTGATGTTCAGAGTCGATCTGTTTGTCAGTATTTTGTATTTATTTATCGTCACCGTTCTTGAGAATCATATGCTGATTCTTAATGTCTGTGTGTGTTTAAACACTGAAGTTTTAGTGCATAGTGTATTATTCTTTAAAAAAAAGGAAAAGTCATACTGATGTTGTATCTCAAGCTGCGAAGTCACAGGACTACAATCATTAATAGTAAAGCTAAACATCAAACACACAGTCAGACATTTAGACTCTAAGCGACATCTGGCCATCACATGACAATTATATCATCATCAAATTATATTGTGACCAGATCATATTTTCTCTGACCATAACAAATGTGCTTTACAAACACAAAGTTGGAGCAGCCAGAGAAAAATTAATAATAAAAGGCAAAGAGTCAAGAGCCCAACTAAAGCAAACGCTGACCTCTTTCATGGTGACTTGAAATGAAACATTCATAAAACATTAATTAACACCTTTTTTCTCTCTTTCCTTCAATGATTCTGCTTATTATCATCAGGTGTCTCCACTAATTGTCAATCACCACTCAATCATCAATCAATTATCTCATTAACTTTAACACTGCTTCAGTGTTACTTTTTAACACCTGGCAAGATGGACTCATATGGAATGTTTAAAAATGTGTTTCAAATAAAATGTTGTAAAATGTGAAAATGAAAAGGATTTAATAAATTCTGATTTTAATTCAGCGTGTGTGTGTGTGTGTAAAATATATATATATCTCATTATAGTCAATGATTGTACGCTGTCAAAGCCAATTTTGTCCCCTTTTTGAAGGGTCAATTTTTGTACTGTTAAATAAAGGTACAAAACTGGTCTCTTAAGGTACAAATCACAAGGGTACAAATTTGTACCTTTGAGGGTACAGCCCCAGTGACAAGCCATTGTACCCCTGAAGGTACAATTATGTACTTTATTTTCTGAGAGAGTACAAAATTGTCTCCAAAAGGTACAAAACTGGTCTCTTAAGGTACAAAACTGATCTCTTAAGGTACAAAACTGATCTCTTAAGGTACAAAACTGGTCTCTTAAGGTACGAATTATATAGGGTTCAAATTTGTACCTTTGAGGGTACAGCCCCAGTGACAAGCCATTGTACCCCTGAAGGTACAATTATGTACTTTATTTTCTGAGAGAGTACAAAATTGTCACCAAAGGTACAAATCACAAGGGTACAAATTTGTACCTTTGTACCATTGTACCCCTAAAGGTACAATTTTGTACTTTTTTTTCTAACAGTGTGTATCATCATTCAGTTATGGTTTTGAATGTAATAAATACTCTAAGGAAAGTATTTCACCAACTTAGGAAAATAAATAAATGCATTTATATTACACCGAGCTGGTTAAGGATTGTTTGGTGCTATTCCCATTTCATATTTGGTCAACCAGTGTTTTATGATAAAGGTGGATGAACAAGAGTTAGTGTTATAAACATTAGCAACATTATGATTCAAGTCTTTTTTACAGTAACAGCAACAATACTAGTAAAACACTTAGTATATAGTGCAAACTATGAAGAGTGCCCGTATGAGGCTGTGTGTAAGTCAAATGCACTTTTTGGTCATATAGCTCCTTCTTGGTGAGGTATACTTGTACACATAATAGGTCTTATAGTACAAATGACGAGAATCAAATTACTCACTGTTCCTGTCTGAATCACTTTAGCAGCTTTAATAAACTTCTATACTGAAAAACTTTGTGTTCTCTGTGTTCTGTTGTAACGTGTTGCTTTGTTTCTTATTTTATTGTTTTTTAGTCTTTTTAGTCCCACTGCTCCGGGTGTGTGTTCACGGTGTGTGTGTTCACTGCTGTGTGTGTGCACTTGGATGGGTTAAATGCAGAGCACAAATTCCGAGTATGGGTCACCATACTTGGCCACATGTCACTTCACTTTCACTTTTCACTTTCTTTTTTTGAAGCAATGTTTAAGGCTACATGTTTTAATGCATCATTTATTTATTTATTTTATTTAGTAATTCTTTTTTTTATGTTGTATTTAAATTGTTATGTAATATAGGTCAAATTTCACTTTATTGGTACAGGGCTGGCTACTGAAATCTTGGATTAGTGACAACACAATTACTCTGTGAGCAGAGGTGGCAAGTCCAGGGGTCAGAAAGTAAAAGTCCTGCCATATTTTTATTCCACCCACTGAAGCATTAATGAGATAAATAAGTGAATAATTGAGTGATGATTGAGCATTATTGAAGACACCTGATGATAACAAGCAGAATCACCAAAGGAGAAAATCACAATTTTTAAGTTACCATCATCGAGGTCAGGGTTTGTTTTAGTTGAGCGCTTGACCCTTGACTTTTTAATATTAGATTTTGTTTGGGCAGTTTTAGCTGCATTAAAGCCAATCAGACAAGCAATGTTAAAAGATGGTCAGGTGATGTTGGTTATGTTTTCACATAATCATTGTTTGATCTGAATCACTGAACTCATTTAGAGCCCAATCTTTGAGTTAGATTTACATTACTGATCACAACAGTACTGTGATCCTACAGCAGAAGATCCAATGTTTCAAAATAATCTTAACATTATATCATTAGTTGTTTTACATCACAAATCACTCCCATTTAAAGACACAGACATCAAGAATCAGTCTGTGAATCTCAACAGTGGTGACTGTCAAAAAGAATGATGCAATGCATTCTGGGAGCCACCAATCAAAATTCATCCACGGCTCCCATCATGCATTGCTGCATGAATAAATTATGAGCTGAATTGTCTTAGTCATTTTCTTTATTCTCACTATTTTATTTTTTGCTGTTTTTCTGTGACTTTTTAGTAGCTTGTTTTCTAATGTTCAGAGTGGATCTGTTTATCAGAATATGTTGCTTGTCACCGTCGTTGAGATTCACAGGCTGATTCTTGATGTCTGTGTGTGTCTAAAAGAAAGTTTTTTCTTTTAATCAGAACAACTTTTAAGAAATCATTCAGATTGTATTGATAAAGCTGATCTTCTGCTGTAGAATCACAGAGCTGCTGTAATCAAAAATGTAAATCGAACTCAGATATTGGGCTCTAAAAGAGTTCAGTGATTCAGAGCATATAATGATTATGTGAAAACATAACCAACACCAACTGATCATCATTTAACGTTGCTTGTCTGATTGGTTTTAATGCAGTTAAATCTGCCCCAAGAAAATCTAACATTAAAAAGTCAAGGGTCAAGAGCTCAACTAAAACAAACCCTGACCTCGATGATGGTAACTTAAAAATTGTGATTTTCTCCTTTGGTGATTCTGCTTGTTATCATCAGGGGTCTTCAATAATGGTCAATCATCACACAATTAATCACTTATTTATCTCATTAATGCTTCAGTGGGTGGAATAAAAATATGGCAGGACTTTTACTTTCTGACCCCTGGACTTTCCACCTCTGATGATTTAACATGTTTCTAGTATGTTTGGTACTTCGTGGCATATTGAAAAGTGTTTCTGTGAGTGAATTACAGTGTACAGAATGTCATTTCCTGCTACCAGCAGGTGGCACTATGACTAACTAAATATATTGGCATATAGATGTCTTTAGGCCAGGACTCTTATCACATGTGAACAGAGGTGGAAAGTCCAGGGGTCAGAAAGTAAAAGTCCTGCCATATTTTTATTCCACCCACTGAAGCATTAATGAGATAAATAAGTGATTAATTGAGTGATGATTGAGCATTATTGAAGACACCTGATGATAACAAGCAGAATCACCAAAGGAGAAAATCACAATTTTTAAGTTACCATCATTGAGGTCAGGGTTTGTTTTAGTTGAGCTCTTGACCCTTGCTTTTTTAATATTAGGTTTTGTTTGAGCAGTTTTAACTGCATTAAAACCAACCAGACAAGCAATGTTAAAAGATGGTCAGGTGGTGTTGGTTATGTTTTCACAATCATTATATGATCTGAATCACTGAACTCATTTAGAGCCCAATCTCTGAGTCAGATTTACATTATTGATTACAGCAACGTGTGATTCTACAGCAGAAGATCCAGTTTTTCAAAATAATCCAAAAGGTTTTATCAAAAGTTGTTCTAAAGTAAATATCGTTTAGAGACACAGACATCAAGAATCAGTCTGTGAATCTCAACAGTGGTGACTGTCAAAAAGAATGTTGCAATGCATTCTGGGAGCCACCAATCAAAATTCATCCACGGCTCCCATCATGCATTGCTGCATGAATAAATTATGAGCTGAATTGTCTTAGTAATGTT
The DNA here is from genome assembly GCA_003731715.1 of Anabarilius grahami. Taxonomy (NCBI): domain Eukaryota; kingdom Metazoa; phylum Chordata; class Actinopteri; order Cypriniformes; family Xenocyprididae; genus Anabarilius; species Anabarilius grahami. The sequence continues at coordinate 564,244 of RJVU01079885.1, read as the reverse complement.
CTTTTTGATTTTTTGCTGTTTTTCTGTGACTCTTTAGTAGCTTGTTTTCTAATGTTCAGAGTTGATCTGTTTATCAGAATATGATGCTTGTCACCGTCGTTGAGATTCACAGGCTGATTCTTGTCTGTGTGTGCCTAAAAGAAACAGTTTTTTCTTTTGATCAGAACAACTTTTAAGAAATCCTTCAGATTGAATTGATAAAGTTGATTTTCTGCTGTAGAATCACAGTGCTGCTGTAATCAATAATGTAAATCTAACTCAGTGATTGGGCTCTAAATGAGTTCAGTGATTCAGATCAAATAATGATTATGTTTTTTGTCATGATTCGAGCGTTTAGAAACAAAATTTATGAGACAGTTGTTGTCAGATTTCATTAGTGATTTCAAATATGAAATTTAATTGAAAGCTTGGCAAACAGCTTTGGAGAATTTGATGTTTCCCCATTCAAAGAGATAGGAGCTACACTTGCCCGAGAGGTGTTTCAAAGATGGCCTCCGAGTGAAATTACTTGTCTTAAAGGGATTTTGATATGATGCTCCTCTACGATGAGTTAATCACAGTGTGAAACATGTAATTTTCTGATGCCCGCAGGTGGCGCTATGACTGAAACTGAATATTGGCATGCAGAAGTCTTCAGGCCAGGACTCTTATCAAACGTGAAGTTTGGGGCAAATCGTACATTGTATGCCCCAAATTACAACAACTTCCTGTTTCATGGTGAAACATTGAATTTTGTCAGGACACCATGGACACGCCTTTCAGCGGAAACTCAAGGTCTTTGCAATTTAACATCACAAAGGCCTTTAGATTAGACCGACCAAATATGATGTTGATCTGATTAAAGCTCTGATTAAATTGAAAATGATGTTATAACGTTACTCTGTGCGTTCGCTTGGCGGCTGCTGCGAGACACTGTTACACACTGCAGTAAGCTAGATCGATTTTAGAATATATTAAATACTGGATGGCTTGTGTTGATAAATGGCATGCAATTCATTTTAAAACGTATTGTATGATGGAGAAAATTCTGTATTACTGTTAATAAACATAAAGCTGCATCTGATTATGCTATTTTAGCTACTTGACAAAATAGTGTTTTTCTCTGAGGCATGGTAAAGCATGGTACTCGCAAAAAATCAAGAAAATTCGATTTAAACAATAAGACTAAACATGTTGAGCTATATAACAACAATTAGTTTTCTGTCTATAAGTATATCAAAATAGTTGTTCCCTTGTCTATTAAAACATGTAAATATTAAAGCATCTTTGGTGTTTCCATGGTTTCTACAAAATAAAACCGGAAACCAAGGGTAACGCGGGAATGACGCAATTGACAGGCGACTCCTCACACGTCCCGGAGCCTTGGTTAAAATTGCAATTTTCTCACGATTTACAAATAGTTGCAAACATTTGGGATATTGTAAGTACTCAAGTGAACAAAATATATAACACTGGCTTAGTGGTTTTTGGATATTTTACTGCAAAAATATTACATATTGCACCTTTAAGTGTTCATTATATTCCCAGCCAGCAGAGCCATGTGGGGCCCAAATGGGTTTGACCTGGGCTATCTAACTGGGACCCAGCCAGTTTTGCACCCAGTTTCCATGTAGGCCCCACATGGATTTGCCCAGATGAAATGAACACTGCTTAGTGTGCACACTACAGGCTGTTTAATGTAACACTTAATCAGTGTTGGAGGTAATGAGATAATTAAGTGATTGAATAATGATTTTGTATTAGTGAAGAACACCTGCTGTTAACAAGCATAATCACTGAAGGAAAGAGAAACACAAGAACTACTTCCAGCCACAGCCTTGGATGAAATCAACTGAAGATAAAATACATTACATCTCTCAAGATCTGATGAAACAACTCCACAAACAACATTAGCTTCACTTATTACTAACCAGACTGACTTTATTTCTGTCAGACATCTACAGAAGTTCGTATTAAGAATTAAGAAGAGGCTTAGATGTTGATTACTTATTTGAAAGTAATAGTTTGATTTGATGTTACCATTGTGGCGATCAGTGTGTGCTTTAGCCAGGCTCTTGACTTTTAACATTAGTTTTTCTCTTGACAGCTGTGTCTGTTTGTTATGGCGAGAACAGCAAGAGAAAATATAATCAGATGCTGTAAGCTGATTGATGATAAGAATATAATCATCATATATTGGCTTAACTCATTGATATTATGTGGGAGGTTTATACGGGTAGTATGTTATTATTTCTGTTTTACTGTTACGATTCTACAGCAAGAGAATAATAGAATTTAATCAGAACATCAAATGATTTATAACACACCATTTACATATTTTGGGCTCCTGTGAGTTTTACTCACACACAGACATCAAGAATCAGAATATGAATCTCAACAATGGTGAAATGCTTCAATGGTGCAATGCATTCTGGGAGCCACGGATAAGTTTTGTATGATGCACTCAGAATGCATTGCACCATTGAAGCATGTCACCATTGTTGAGATTCATATGCTGATCAAACTATTACTTTCAAATAAGTAATCAACATCTAAGCCTCTTCTTAATTCTTAATACGAACTTCTGTAGATGTCTGACAGAAATAAAGTCAGTCTGGTTAGTAATAAGTGAAGCTAATGTTGTTTGTGGAGTTGTTTAATCAGATCTTGAGAGATGTAATGTATTTTATCTTCAGTTGATTTCATCCAAGGCTGTGGCTGGAAGTAGTTCTTGTGTTTCTCTTTCCTTCAGTGATTATGCTTGTTAACAGCAGGTGTTCTTCACTAATACAAAATCATTATTCAATCACTTAATTATCTCATTACCTCCAACACTGATTAAGTGTTACATTAAACAGCCTGTAGTGTGCACACTAAGCAGTGTTCATTTCATCTGGGCAAATCCATGTGGGGCCTACATGGAAACTGGGTGCAAAACTGGCTGGGTCCCAGTTAGATAGCCCAGGTCAAACCCATTTGGGCCCCACATGGCTCTGCTGGCTGGGCAATGATTCAATCCCAGAGATATGGAGATCTTAATCAGTCTAACCGACACAACTGCTAATCGACACATAGGTGCAACATTACTTACAGTAAAAAAAATAGAGTACACAGTTTTGCTACATTGCTAATAATAGTTTCAAGTTCACACTTACAAATGATCAAATAAAAGCCTAAAATATGCATATTTGGCATGCTGTCTGAGAGGAGGGCTCTGAGCTCGGAATTTGGCCCGAACCCAGAGTACTCCCCCTGTACCTCTAGCTGGGAATAGGAACCAGCTGAGAGTGAGCAGATGGGGTGGTGAAGGGATGCAAAAACCTGCAGAGGATCATAGATGAGTTGGCTATGAATATACACTACCGTTCAAAAGTTTGGGGTCAGTAAGATTTTTTTAATGTTTTAAAAGAAGTATCTTCTGCTCACCAAGCCTGCATTTATTTGATTAAAAATACAAACAAAAACAGTAATATTGTGAAATATTATTCCAATTTAAAACAGCTGTTTTCTATGTCAATATATATAGTAAAGTGTAATTTATTCCTGTGATCAAAGCTGAATTTTCAGCATCATTACCTCAGTCTTCAGTGTCACATGATCCTTCAGAAATCAATCTAATATGATGATTTGATGCTCAAGAAACATTTATGATTATTATCAATGTTGAAACAGTTATTTACATTTTTATTTCATGATGAATAGAAAGTTCAAAAGAACAGCATTTGTCTGAAATGTAAATCTTTTGTAACATTAAACACTACCGTTCAAAAGTTTGGGGTCAGTAAGAATTTTATTTTTATTTTTGGGGGATAGAAATAAAATTAATCAATACTTTTATTCATCAAGGATGTGTTAAACTGATCAAAAGTTATAGTAAAGACAATTATAATGTTAGAAAATATTCTATTTTAAATAAATGCTGTTCTTTTGAACTTTCGATTCATTGAAGAATTTTGAAAAATATTTGTACACAACTGTTTTCAACATTGATAATAATAATGAATGTTTCTTGAGCATCAAATCATCATATTAGATTGATTTCTGAAGGATCATGTGACACTGAAGACTGGAGTAATGATGCTGAAAATTCAGCTTTGATCACAGGAATAAATTACACTTTACTGTATATTCACATAGAAAACAGCTGTTTTAAATTGGAATAATATTTCACAATATTAATGTTTTTGTTTGTATTTTTAATCAAATAAATGCAGGCTTGGTGAGCAGAAGATACTTCTTTTAAAACATAAAAAATCTTACTGACCCCAAACTTTTGAACGGTAGTGTATATATCCTCTCAAGCTGATCATTTGAACATGCTCCTCTCGAACTTTGTTTATAAAACATAATTTAAAGTATTCAGTACTGAAACAAATAAATTACTTAGTAGAAACTATAATAAGGTGTCATTGTAAAGGTTGGTTTGAATAAATTTGAAGCAAAATGGTATTATTCTATTTTTTTTTTTTTAATGTTGTTCTTAATAGAGTTTGTGTTTCCTTGCAGAAATCAAAGATGGAGGCTGTGTACGAAAATGTCCCCAAAAAGCGATGATCAAATAATGTNAGGATCATGTGACACTGAAGACTGGAGTAATGATGCTGAAAATTCAGCTTTGATCACAGGAATAAATTACACTTTACTGTATATTCACATAGAAAACAGCTGTTTTAAATTGGAATAATATTTCACAATATCAATGTTTTTGTTTGTATTTTTAATCAAATAAATGCAGGCTTGGTGAGCAGAAGATACTTCTTTTAAAACATAAAAAATCTTACTGACCCCAAACTTTTGAACGGTAGTGTATATATCCTCTCAAGCTGATCATTTGAACATGCTCCTCTCGAACTTTGTTTATAAAACATAATTTAAAGTATTCAGTACTAAAACAAATAAATTACTTAGTAGAAACTATAATAAGTTGTCATTGTAAAGGTTGGTTTGAATAAATTTGAAGCAAAATAGTATTATTCTATTTTTTTTTAAATGTTGTTCTTAATAGAGTTTGTGTTTCCTTGCAGAAATCAAAGATGGAGGCTGTGTATGAAAATGTCCCCAAAAAGCGATGATCAAATAATGTCTCTATTCAGATTTATTCTCTGACAGGATTGACATTTTTATATATATATATTTTATTATATATCATACATAATTGACACTGTATCATGTAGTTCTGTATAGTTTCATCGTGTTTTGTTGCCTCCAGGACATACAATGTCATCCTGTCTTGTCATCTCATCAGCTACGTCTGGGTTTCAGATCTCCTGGCTCCACTGTTGGTTGTTGGGAGTCTTGGCTCCTCCCTTGCTCCTCCCACCATTGTTTCTGCTATGGTCCTTCGTACTAACTGTGATTTCCTCCTGACACCAAACTGCCTTTGAAACCGCCCTTTGTATTAATTAAAGCTGCTGTATCATTTGAACGGATACCTTTCTCTCGTCATCCTTTGTGGACCAAATTATCACACATCTATTGCAATAAGACCTAAACCAAACAAAGATTTATTACTTTATGATAAAATAACAATGAATCAAGTTAAAATGAATGGTTTTGGATTTGAAATCATAATTTCTAGTGAACAGAATATGAAAATGTTATATTACTGTGCATGAATAGGTTAACAGCCTATTGAGCAAATTTAAGTATCACACACTCCCACAGGTCAGAATACTTTTGCTCCTAAAACTACTATACTATAGGCATTTTTTTTTTATTTGCATGCATTAACAATTAAACATATATTTTGTTATTTTCACTTGTTTGCACACTTGAATTTTCAGTAATAGTTATCAGTGTAGGACAAGTTTTGGTAATAAATGTTTTTTTTGCAGATAAATACATATTGTCTGCGCAAGTCTTCCTTATTAACTAATGCTGGAAACTTGACTTTACATTATAATTCATAATCAAGCTCTGTGTGTCTAGTAAGCACACCTGAACAAGCTAATCAATGTAGGCATATTAGAAACTTTCAGACAGGTGTTTTGGAGCTGGTTGGAGCTCAACTCAAGGACAGAGTTTGGAGACCTCTGATCTAGGACATTATACTCCCCATATATTTTGATAAGTAAGATGGAGTTCATAAAATTGCAAAATGAATTACTTCTAGTATTTAAGTACATTAAGTACTATTACTCAAGTCAAATTGAAAAGGAGTAATATTTTATTAGGGTATTTAGTGTACTTTTTTGTACTTCATCCACCACAAGATGGCGTTATGAGCCATCAGAAAAATCAGAGTCTCATTCTTCTGTCATGTTTGCTGTTTGTTCTTTGGTTTTAAAGAAATTTGGTGTTTGTAGCGCTAAAGCAAATCCTCCTCCAAATGTGGAATTGATTATGGGCACTATTAGCCATCAGAATGTCCACATCAAATTTTTGTAGACTTATTTTAGTATACTATCTGGGTACTTTGGGGATACTCATTTCAATGCACCTCCCCTTCAAAGGTTCTCCCCTCAGTGCCCTTTTTTTGGTTTGGGCCACTGACACTTGAAATGTCTGTGCACATCAGTGATGGCAGTATGCAAATTGGGAAGCACCAACAGACTGTGTCCCTGGGATAACAAAACCAATACTGGGATAGTGGGGACCAAATATGGTTCTTCTATGGCATCACTGTGAAATCCCACTTTTGGAGCCTTTTTTAAAGAGTGTATTAGGCTGTACATCATACCTCCCTCCCCATACGTACTGTATACAACCTAGTTGTGATCATACCATATTTTTAAAATCCCCTGATAATAAATAGCCCATACAAAGGGCTGGGAAATTAATTTCTTGCTATTGCACATTTTTTTTAAATTGACAGTTTGACACTCCCATTGTGACTGTCTGTGGTCCAGTGATGAGGTGTCATCCCTTCTTTCACTGTGGGGTGATGCATCGATGCAGACTGGCAGAGTTGCTGCAGCTACACATTTGTTGAATCTCAAATCAGCTTGTGAATCACAATCCAAATGTGTTTTGGATGACTTTTAAGTGCAGTTGACCACTGCTATCAATAAGATTTTGTGCATTTTTAATGGAGGCCAGCTAGTGAGTGAGAGTGGTATTGCCTCAATCTCACCTCACTCCCCTGGCCTCAAAAGGTGCACCAGTGACTGGTTTTAAAGGAACACTCCACTTTTTTGAAAACAGGCTTATTTTCCAACTCCCCTAGAGTTAAACAGTTGAGTTTTACCGTTTTCGAATCCCTTCAGCTGATCTCCGGGTCTGGCAGTACCACTTTTAGCATAGCTTAGCATAGTTCATTGAATCTGATTAGAGCGTTAGCATCTCGCTCAAAAATGACCAAAGAGTTTCAATATTTTTCCTATTTAAAACTTGACTCTTCTGTAGTTACATCGTGAACTAAGACCGATGAAAATTGAAAAGTTGCGATTTTCTAGGCCAATATGGCTAGGAACTATACTCTCATTCCAGTGTAATAATCAAGGAACTTTGCTGCCGTACCATGGGTGCAGCAGGCGCAATGATATTATCCACCGCCTGTGACCCCTTGCTTGCACAGGGAGCATGCCTTGCAACCATGGAGACATTTGTGAGAGACGCTGCGTAATATCATTGCGCCTGCTGCACCCATGGTACGGCAGGAAAGTTCCAGCAAATGTTACACAAACAAAGCTAAGATACAATGGTAACATGAGGGCTATTTATACACAGAGACTAATGACCCCCCTTCACCCCCCTTAGTATGGTATTTGACGAGTTGACGCCAAACATAAATCAAAACAAGACATAGTCCCGGAGGGTGGTAGAAGGGTGGCAGTCTTGGGGGAGGGATAGAGAGCCAGGTCTGCAGGGGACAGGACCTGGACCATGGCATGGCAATGGTGAGCCTGGTTCATGGAGCAGAGGGGGATCAGATCTGTGGAGCATGAGCCCTCCACAAAATAAAAACTCCTGGGGAACTTGGACAGACATGATGTGATGGGGCTCTTGGGTGAGGCAACCATAATTGCTGGAGACTCTGGCAGGCATGATGTAAAGAGGCTCAGGCATGGAAGCCATGACAGCTGAATGCTCAGGCACGACAGCCATGATGGCTGGAGACTCTGGCATGGTGGCCATGACAGTTGGAGGCTCTAGCTGAAGTCTCCGGTGCGGTGGCCTATGACAGCTGGAGGTTGTCTTGATTGATGACTCATGCATGGCGGCCAACATGGCTGATGACTGCGGCGTGGTGGCCATCTTGGCTGATGACTTCGCTTATGACATGAAGAGGCTCTGGTTTGGTGGCCATGTCGTGAAGAGGCTCTGGCTTGGCAATCATGATGTGAAGAGACTCTGGCTTGGCGGTCATTTCGTGAAGAGTCTCTTGAGTGGCGGTCATGATATGAAGAGGCTCTGGCGTGGTCTGAAGACACAGGCATAAATGGCCATCTTGTCTAAAGACACAGGCAAAGCGTCTATTTTGTCTAAAGACAGGCATAGCAGGCATGACGTGAACAGTCTATGGCTTGGCAGGCGTTATGTGAAGAAACTCTGGCTTGGCTTGACATGACAACTTGAAGCATGAATATAGCCCTCATGTTTCATTGTTCTCTTATCTAGCTTTGTTCCCTGCAACCACAGCTGGTGAGTGCTATGTTCATGTTTGTTTGTTTGGTATTTTGTTTATGTTTGGATTCATGTTGGTAATGTAAATAAACTGGACCTGGGCTCTTCAAGCTCGCCTCCAGTTGACATTCATTACACTATCATAAAAATACACTTACTTGTAGGTTTAAAATTCTACATATGGCACTTTAATTGTTCAAAAACTAAAGTGTGCCATGAGACACAAAAGGGATTCTGCAATACACAGTGTGGGCAGGCAATAACTTAGATCAGATTCCAATCAGATATAAAAATAATCAGATTTGGATTTACACTGTGAACATGGTTCCACTGATGTCAACAACAGGTCCCAGTGCGAACCTACTAAACCTTGAAAAATATGTATTTATTGTCTTATAGTTGTGACATAAAAGACATCAATAAGTGAGCAGAATGAAAGGTTGGACACCACAGAGTGTTTTGGGGGTTTTTTTCACCGTGGGTGGAAATTTCACACAGCCCCTTACTGAGACTTTGCCAATAGCTCTCATTTTACAGCTACATACAGTATTCAGTTAATTTATAATAAAATGTGAAATAGTATCAAGTGAGTGAAATATGGTCATTGTGTTTCTATTATTATCTCCCTCTATGTCAACAAGACTTTCTCATCATGGTTCAATGTTTCTATAGATTTAAGTGTCTAAGTTGTGCATAAAAGCAGGAAGAAGCCCTTCACCTCATGCTCTAAAGTTCTCTCGTGCACAAGCTGCTTCTTGTCCACCAAACAGACCAAACCATGATTTTTGAAGAAAACAGACCACAGCAGCTTTCAGTTTGACTCAGATGATGAACTTCAGAAAGACTTCAAGAGATGAAGACATTTTTAACTTTGTATTTTGGATTTACCATACACAAGAGTTGAATAAACTGAATATACACAAATATTTTTAAATCACTAGAGTTACATTTTAACACAATATTCTTACTTTTATGTGTTTAACACAGACAGCTATAGCTGAAAAAAAGTTAATCGATAAACATGAATAATGTCTTCCACCATTATGAACACTTCATATGAATTTTCATATATATATATATTCATAACACATTCAGAGAATGTGAACTAAGAGCGCCAACATGTGTAGTGGGAGGATTCACACACAAGACTGAGAGCTTGATAGTTTTCAGCCGACAGTCTGATTAGACTTTTCACTGAACCATTCAAGGAAATGTTTCACGGCTTTGTTTTGTTCTGTTTGAGCTGCTGGAGTCTGATGGGTAAGTTATAAAAGCATTATAAAAGCATTTTTACTATGTAATTTATTTCGGTTTCAGGTCAATAAAGTATCACATTTTGCTGTTATATGTACCATACTCAAATTAATCGATATCATGAGATTTGTTTAATTTGAACTGAATTGTCTCTGTCTTAATTGTAGTTGTAAAGGGACATGCATGGCTTTTATTGTGACAGTAAATTTCTCCTTCTCAGAAAGCCAAAACCTCCATGGTAACACTTTCAAATCCCAGTCGTCTTTTGATATTTTTAATCTTGATTTCAAAACTAATCTAACAATTTCTAAAAAAAAATATTTTTTTAAATACTCCTGTATCATCACATAACTACAAATGTCAAGAAACTTCAGTGGACAAAAGTTTGAGAACCCTAAAATCCAGTCAGCCTGTTTATCTATTGATCTCAGTGGTTCTTTATTTTAAAAAATCTGTTAAAATTTGTGATGTGATTTTTTTAACTAGAAAATTTTAAAAGATATATAAATATCAAATTATTGGTTCATCCTTGTCTGTCTTTTCGTTTCATACTTTTCAATTTGATTTTGTGCCTTTGCTGTTGCTCTGGATGCTGCTGTTCTAGACTAAATCTACTGCTGATTTCAGGCTTTAAAAACCATTAGAAGCTTTAATATGTTCTTGTATGTTCTTTAGGTGTTCTTGGGGCAGAGACAATTGAAAAAAAGTCAGTGATGGAGGGAGATTCTGTGCTTCTACACTCTAATATTACCGTATTACATGAAAATAACATCATTTTGTGGACATTTGGAGCTGAAAACTATTCAATAGCTAAAACTATAAGAAACAAAGAAATCTTTTCTGCTTTTAATGGTACTGATGGGACATTCAGAGACAGACTGAAGCTGGATCATCAAACTGGATCTCTGACCATCAGAAACATCACAACTGAACATGCTGGAGTTTATAAACTAGAGATAAGGGGAGCGAAACATTTGCTGCGAAAATTCAATGTTTCTGTCTATGGTGAGGAGAGATGATCAGTCTTGTCTTTTATATATTCTTATTTTATGAACATCCACATATATATATATATATATATTCCACATATACTTTATTAACTATTTACATGTGAAATTATTTTATATTTTAAGATTATAGACACACTCATTTATCCATATTCCTCTTATTCTCTGATGTTTTTCAGCTCGTCTGCCTGTTCCTGTCATCAGCAGTAACTCTTCACATTGTTCTTCATCATCTTCATCAAATTGTTCATTGGTGTGTTCAGCTGTGAATGTGGGTCATGTGACTCTCTCCTGGTACAAAGGAAACAGTTTATTGTCCAGCATCAGTGTGTCTGATCTCAGCATCAGTCTCTCTCTACCTCTGGAGGTGGAATATCAGGATAAAAACACCTACAGCTGTGTGCTGAACAATCCCATCAGCAACCAGACTCAACATCTGGACATCACTCACCTCTGTCACACCTCATGTTCAGGTGCGTCAGTGCTGATATTAGTGTTTATTTACTCACCTGACCTCTGTGTTTTGTTGAAGATCAGACTGGCATATTTTTTTCCTTACAGAACCAGACCCAAACTCTACTTCACAACAAGACTCACCACTAAAAGTGCTGATTTCTGCTGCTGCTGGATCTCTGTTGATTGTTGCAGTCATTGGGATCTTCTGCATCTGCAGGAAATGTAAAAAAAACTGATCAAGAAGGCAAGTGTTACCTACTGCTTTTTTATAATACTGCTGTATTATAAAATTTACTCCAAACATTTTAAAAGTACCTTATAAGTTTAAAGATTCAGCCCTCAGCGGGTGTTCAAATGAACATTTCTGTGAATGATAATGTTTCATTTATTGAGCTTCAATGTAAATTATGAGTTAAGAATATTGTCCTAAATATAAATATAAAGCATAGTCTGTTAAAAGGATTTTTATGTATGCTTGAAAACATTATAATGTCAAATTCCTAAATGCTATTTAAAAAATTGCAGTATGTTCTGGGTTCGACTTTTAATTGAGTTGTTATTGTGTTCGTTTTTTCACTGTTCCCAGTTCAGTCAGTGTGCCGAACTCAAGCCATGTTGTAAAGATTGATGTATATGAAAAGATTACCAAACGTATATGAAAAATATGACTGCACAATCACTTGCAAACAGTTTATTCACCAACGTTTTGGCAAAAAGCCTTTGTCAAGGTGTGAAAAGATGAAAAGATTACCACCATGCCTGTTTCATTGCCGAACACCATGTGGTTTATTATGTTCAGACCGTGCCTCCCACTCTCACTTCCTCTGCCTGTCGTATATCGTCCAAAAAGGCCATTTTGAATGTTCACGCCCAGTATGAATAGCTCTATAGAGAACATTTACATTTAAATTTATGCATTTGGCAGACGCTTTCATCCAAAGCGACTTACATTGCATTGCATTGCATTATACTATACATTTGTATCGGAGTATGTGCAATCCCTGGGATCGAACCCATGACCTTGGCATTGCTACTGCCATGCTCTAACCACTGAGCTACAGGAAAGCACTAACACCTGGTACTATAGCTTCACCTCAGCCGCTCTTCGCCAAGGCTCTACCTTGGCCCCCAGGACCTTTGGTGTCACCAGGGGCCTTATTTATAAAATGTTGCATAAAAACTGTCCAACATTTGATCCTATGATCATTTCTCAGATGTGTGTATGTATGATTCATAGAATGAACGTACACACAGAAAACGAGCGTACGCCTCTTTCAGATGTGAAATCGGTAAATCGCAAATGATCTTGAACTTGCGCGCAGCTGAATGGTTTCAGTTCTTCTCTGCGTTGTAAACGACAACTAATTAATGTAATTTACATATAAAAGATCACCAGTCATCATCCAAATCCTTTAATTTAGAATGCGAGCTGCAAGAATAGCTTAGATTTCCTCAAATCTGCAGTTATCTGACAAGAAATAGTGCGTATGTCTGCTCAGACCCTGACGTGGCGCTAACCACTTTTCCACGTCAAAGACGCACGCTTTATAAATGAGGCCCCTGGTCTCTTCGGTTCTTCCTGGGTCTCCACCTCTACCACCTTTGTCTCTGTCTGTCGTACCCCTGCAGTCAATTGGACTCTACACCAGGGATTCACCATGGCTACTCCCTCCATTGGCTCTACTGTCGACCTTCATCCAAGGAGAATAGTTTAAGGTCATTTCCTGGATCCTCCCTCTTCCTGGATTGTCACATCTGCCATCTCTGTGTCCTCCTCCTAAAAATTTTTATTATTTCAGTGGTTGTTCTGTACAACATGTGCATAAGCAATGCTTCTATTGTGTGTTTCTGCTACTATTCAGATGTGTTTTGATATTCTGTACTCTTACAGAAGATGTGTAATAGCGCCCCCTACCATATAATAATGACAGCATGGATTACTGTGAAATTCTGTCAATGGAGGGGAAGCGGTCTATCATAAATAAGGGAAACATTTTCAGTGGTGGGGAAAGTTTTATAGGTCTTGGTTAACTGATCTCTTTGAGATTAAAACAATAAAACTCAATCTATTATTATGTATCTTTAAACAGATCAGACTTGTAATGAAGAAATAACTTATGCTGAGACAATGTTCTGCAAAAGAAATTCACAAAAATTGGTAAGTTTAATCTCTGCATTTAGTCTGTTTCGCAATTGTCTTTGTCTGTATACCTATCAATCACACCACCGTATCATATCAGATCTTTACAAAAGCTATAACGTTCACGTTATTAGTGAAAACTTCACTAGCAATATGTTTAAATAACTGTAAAAAGGTCTTTAGTCAGTAAACATGATTAAATTATTAAAACAAAAGAAAACATTTCCACACAAATTAATTCAACAAGACTAATCAACACCAAGTGTGTTGTCATTGCTAGCAAACCTGCTGTGTAACACCATGGTGGCGTTTACAACTGTCCATCTTTATTGTTACAGCAAAATCACATAACAGATCAGATTTTTCTGTAAACATTGCATCACTATTATTTCACACTGAATCTCAGTCAATCTTCTGAATGCATTTTTTACATTTAAAATAATATAACTTATGTGATTTTTTTTTTACAGGAAGTTGAGGAGGAGGCTTCTGTTGTGTATGCACCAGTTGTAAAGAGAAGATGATTAAACTTCAATCTTTTTCTAAGTCCCAAATACAGCTGTGCATGTGGTAAGAATCAACACATGTACCAAAAAAAAAGGACATCGATTTTTCTGTGAGAGGGAACAAGATGCTGCATCATGACATTGTGATGCTATGCACGGAACCCTGCATGAGCTGGTGTTTGAAGCATGTGTGAGAAATGGCAATTGTGATTGACAACAGTGTGGTCGGGCGACTTAGCATAAGCGCATCACGAGACCATAAATAGATGCCAGAAGAATGTGTCAACATTATAACTGTATGTTAAAAAAAACAAAAAAACAAAAAACATTTTCAGGCATTGCATGACATATGGCAAGGCAACGTAGCATCACTTTCCCTCTCAGGGAACCAGAGTACATGTGTGATCCGAGACGTTCCCTTTCAAGTGGAACTCCACGCTGTGTCATGACATTGCAACGCTATGGGACTGTTAATATCTATATCGCCATACTGCAAACTAATTGAGACCATGCTTCATTCTACAAAATGTGGTTCGATCTCTTAGACAAACATCTTCTGCATGAGAATTATCTACCGCTGTATGTTTTTGTTAAATGTCTGTTCACAAGTTTGTCTCTGAGGTGTGAACAGTGTGTCTGTGTCAAGAGCATGTGGTTTAAGGTGGTTTTTTTTCCATTTCTGCCCATATAATGTTCACAGTCTGACTTCTGCAAAAGAACTTTACCATGAATGACTAATTCTGGCCTTGAAACACTGTGTTGAACAACGGGGGCAAGTCAAAAATCTGTCGGTAGAAAATCTCACCAACGTTATGGTGTCGAAGTACAAATTCAAACTTGTGACCCAGGTGAAAAAAAAAAAAATGTAATATGCCAATGCATGTTGCTTTCAGTTAAAACAGCTACAATATGCATTTTAGTCTAGGACTAGCTTAAAGGTACAATATGTAATATTTTTGCAGTAAAATATCCAAAAGCCACTAGCCTAGTGTTATATATTTTGTCCAGCTGATTACTAACAATATCTCTAAAGTTTTCAACTACTTGTAAATCATGAGAAAATTCCCATTCTATGCAGTGACACGGGGCAGTGCAGTCGCCTGTCAATGACGTCAGTTACCCTTTGTTACCGCCTTTACTGACGTAGAAACCACATGACAACAGTGTCGTGCACAAATGCGGAAGTAGTGTCTAGCGTCCAGCAAACCACTAGCTTGCTTCAAGCAGTTCCTTATTTACTTCTTGCACGTTTTATGGTGGATTGTGTTACTTATTTATGGAACATAATTACTGTTTACCATCTGCCGCTGGTTCTGTCGACAAGGACAGCTCCCGTAAACGTAAGCGTACGGGCCAACCAAACAACCCAAGAAGAGTTTGGGACAAGAGGCATACACGCCAAACTCGGGGCATCGTGTCTCTTGACCCGCGCGAGGACGCGTCTGATCCATAGTCTGATCGCGTCTTTGCATTGACTTTGTATGTAATCTACTCGCGCAAATCGTTGAACTCGCGTTTGCTATGCATGCCCACTTATTGTGTTTGAATGTACACGAGTGTATATATTTGTTGAACAAGTGGTAATCGTTTATATACAATTTAAAATATATCAAATGTTTTTAATAGTTTACATAACTATGTGAAGTGCATATTCTTAGGTCATAATGAAGTTGCAATTCATCATGCTTTATTTTATATATTAAAAATGTGTTTTCTTGAAGACTAAAGTTTATGCAGGTGCAGTGTTATTGCATTTGGTTATTTACTGATTTATTTACACTGCCTTATTTCACCTGACAAGTTAAACAATGTAAATAAATACAGTTAGTCAGTTAGTGTTATACAGAAATATGAATCAATTATTATTGCAAATGATATTGGTAAGTTCAAAATAACATTTATTATTATTGATTTGAACACTTGAAACTGTGCTGTGTTATCACACCATCGAATTGGACAAACATTCTAACATCTATGACTAAAAATGTCGATGTAAACCTTCCATTACTCGGGTCTAATTCAATATAATAAAACTATGACATCAAACACAACATTTATAAAACTTTACCTCATCCGTTAAATCCATGATTTATCTTTCCGTCTGATTGATGGCCGTCAGCGGTTGGGTAGAAGACAACAAATCCCATCATTCCACGCACCTTCTTAGCGTCATCAAACCACGCGATTGTTATTGTTTTGGTAGTGCGCCCTCTAGTGGCAGATACTACGAACTGTACCTTTAAGCCTTGTCTGTGAAACCGGGGGTTTATTCTACTTTAGTACTTCTTAAGATAATCTGAAGAACATCTAAGTGTACTCAACTGTGCTATTTTGAGACGTCATGAATATGAACTAAAAAGTGCTTTAACATATCTCTGTATGAAAATAATGTATTTAGTTACCACTACATTTGAACTCATCTTTCATACTTTTAAATATACTCATCAGACATAGAAAATACACTTATGAATTATTTAAAATAAGAACATATAATATACACAAAATGCATTTATAATGTATTGCCCACATATTTTTATACATTAAATAATTCATTTCAAAAGTACTATGTTAACATTCCCTTTATATGATATACATGTTAATGGTATCTTTAAATAGTACTGTCATGTGAAATAAGGAGCATGCAGCAAATATCAGTTTATTAAGAAAAATAGCAGCAGGAATGATAGCAACGGTCAGACATCATGGGTGCAGATGACAAAGTATTTCTTGGTAGGGCAGAGACTGCAATGGGCAAAGCAGTCCAAAGAGTCCAACAGGTAATCCAAAACTGCCTCAACGGGAAATAGCCAAAACAGGAACGAGAGACTCAAGGAATAACACTACATGAACACACCAACAATCTGACAACACAGGGCAAAATGCACAGACATTAAATAGCGGCGCTGATGCTGATCACACTTGCAGAGAGACAGAGTGAACTGTGACAAGTACAATCAAGTACACTATTATATTAGTAGCTCTTTTTTCCCCACATTAATATATATAAAATATAGCACATTAAGTACTTTATGCTAAAAGTATACTTACTGTTAAATTGTGAATTTTACTCAGGAAGTTGTGATTTCCAAATTACAAAAGTAAGTATAGGAAGACCGGGAATGGTTGTAACACCGGTTAGTTGTACCAGCAAACGTTCACTCAAGTCATAACAGATTACGTTTGTGAATACTCGCCATTACACAGATTCACAGTGTTGCAAAATATCTGTTGTGTGTATATTGGCATTGCCTGCTTTCTGAGACGTGTCTCTCGGAAGTGTTAGTGAACGTGATCATTTTTTTTTCATCAGCATGGGTTTGAAAATCACATTCACTGGTTCAGACGCATGTCATTGAGAATTCGATATGAATATTCACAAAGCTAGAATGCTGTGCTTTGCAATGATAGGCTTACAAATTGTGGTGAGAAGCAGCAGCAGCAGTCGTCTAGAAGCGAGCTGAAAAAAAAGGTACTTTTTTTTGCCTGTAGCTCAAAATTAGCCTGTGAGCTTTCTGACTCATTTTGCCAGCACAGGTCACATTTTTATAGCCTCAACAGGATTTAGACATGTATCATATTGACTTAATAGGATTTAAAGATATTTTCTCAAAGAACAAAATGGAAGACTAACCATGGATTCTGGTCCATGTATTAAAGGGATAGTTCACCCAAAAATTTAAATGATCCCATGATTTACTCACCCACAAGCCATCCTAGGTGTATACTAAGACTATCTTCTTTCAGACGAACACAATCAGAGATATATTTAAACATATCCTTAGTCCTCCCAGGTTTATAATGGTTGTGAATGGTAGACCAAAAAAAGAAAAAAAGCATCCATCCATA
>RJVU01079885.1:506920-546088 GCA_003731715.1 Anabarilius grahami | reverse complement strand
ATAAAAGAGAAGGGGAGCTTCAGTTTGTTGCACTGCCCTATTTGTTTGAACCGTAAGAGGCGTCTAAGCTCAAGATACTCCTACATCCTGTGTCATACATCCCATCACGGGTTACTCTTGTGGTGCAAGTCAACTTACACATTTTGAGTGTGGTCGTCTGCCGAAAGCTTGTTATTTTACTTTATAAAGTTTTAAATATGGATATTTTTCTTACAAAAACGCATCCCTTCGCTTCAGAAGGCCTTTATTAACCCCCTGGAGTCGTATGGATTTTTTTTTTTTTTTAATGGATGGATGCATTTTGTTTTATCTTCTAAATCTGGGCAGCCATTCACAACCATTATAAACCTGGGAGGACTAAGAATATTTTTAAATATATCTCTGATTGTGTTCGTCAGAAAGAAGAGAGTCATATACACCTAGGATGGCTTGAGGGTGAGTAAATCATGGAATAATTTTCATTTTTGGGTGAATTGTCCCTTTAATCACCCCACTGCATGTTGCATGGGTCACGGCAGGAGTGCAAAACTGAGGCCAAGTAACTGATACAAGTAACATATAGCATTAGTGACAAAAAACACCTGGAGAAACTGATCAGGAGAGCATTTATGTGGAATTGAGTTGTAACACTTTTCCAGAGAAGCAAGGCATTAGAGGTTTTGTTCCTATTAGTGAGTGAAACTGATCAGCAGCACTTCATACACATTTTATTCAATTTTGTGGTCACACAATTAAGATATAAATAATGTAAAAAATAAAACGTACAATTGTATTTTATAAAAAAATAAAAAAAAGGTTGATCACAGGCAGTTTGCCATTTAAGATGGTTAAAAAGGCTATAGGTACAATAGCACTATAATTAGTATTTTCCATTAACAATACCAGTGATAACACCAACAATATCAGCAGTGCAGATTCAATTCAATTCCTGACTACCTCAGTATTCTACACATCTGTGTACACATTTCTGTGAAGAGCAGGTGTTGCAGCTGTGTGTCTTGGCAAAAAATTCAGTCAGTTAAACAGTCAGTTCTATCAGTTATGAGTAGGGCTGTCACGATTATGAACTTTGGCTGACGGTTAATTGTCTAATAAATCATGGCGATAATGACGATTAATTGCCTGTTTTAGGGCTTTGGCGATTATGACGATTGTCTGTTTTATTGCTTTGACATTTAATTCTCATACATTTTTAGTTTGTTCATGAAATAATTTTCACACATTGTTGTGATTATTTAAATAAAATTTGATTAAATTTTAAAGTTTTTCCTAGCAGTAAAAATTAATACACAATACACATAACACATATTTAAAAGTATTTTTAATGAATATATGTTTCAAAAACTGAAAATTCTTTATCAAAAATAAACAATAAAGTAGGCCTATCTGAAAAACAACTGAAATAAGATGCAATCAAAAATAAACTGCCTATAACAGAACAGGCCTTAGTAGTCAATTCTACAATACAAACTGCATAATATCTCTTTTGCAATCAGTCAAAGAGCGCCATCTGAAACTGTCGTTTATACTTAGTTGACTGTCACGCCACAGGCAGTGAAAAATACATCGCGGAGCAAAGAGGACACTGACAACACATCGACAGAGAAGACAAAGCAGGTTACTTATGACATTAAACAAAGTCCCAGCTTTCAAACTGTGTAGTTATTAAAGAAATTCAAACAATAAAAACCGTTTTGTGGCTCTTTAATATGTTGTGACCATGGTCGTGACAGATTGCTGTAGCGCCTCAGCTCAAGAGGCTCGTAAACCGATCAACTCTTCCTACTAGTCCATTTATAGCATAAAATAAACATGAATGAACATCAGAATGGATGTTGTTTCAAACGCGGAAAGACGTCAATATGCACAATTTTTCAAGTTTAACTCCACCGAGGTTAATCTTCTAACTACTGGCTGCTTTGTCGGACAAAATGGCAGATGCGGCGTTCTGATTGGTTAGATCGCTTGTCAATTAAACCCCTGGCGAAGGGTCAATTGACGAGACTGATGCGCGGTCGCGGATGTCTTCGTGATTTCGGCGAATTCTGTGGGGTGATGTGTCTTCAGGTGAGTCCGTAAGTTTGTGGTGTTAGCGCTTTTCACGGATATTTCTCTTTTACACATACGACATATTGCCTTCTCATTGTCCTTTGGTTGCCCTTTGTCATCTGGTTTGAAACCAAAATACTTCCAGATCGGTGCCGTCGTATTCGGCTTTAAAACTAGATCCATTTTACCCGTGGATGTACAACTCTGATGATACTGACGTCAGAGCACTGTATTGCGTGCAGCCAGAGTGGTGGATGTAGGGATGCTGCAGGTGCTGCAGCGCCCTCTTGTGTTTTTTAAAGAGAGATGTGTGCATCATCGCGGACTTCGCGGTGATCTAAAATCACCGCGATGAGGTCAAAGAATCGTGGTGAGACGTTATTTAATTATTGTGACAGCCCTAGTTATGAGTCAATATACCCAAACAGGACAAAATATCTGGTATATCAGTGCATTATTAGATCTTCTAGTGTAAATGACAAGAAACAAAAACTATCTTCATGTGTGGGCCAATTTAGCAGCTTTAACATACCTCTACATAATGAAAAATGTTAAGGGCCCACTGTTCTGTTGCTTGTTAAGTATTTCTTTGTTCTTCATGTTATTAGTGGTATGCTGTTTATTTGAAGTGAAGTGAAGTGAAGTGAAGTGACACGTGGCCAAGTATGGTGACCCATACTCGGAATTTGTGCTCTGCATTTAACCCATCCAAGTGCACACACACAGCAGTGAACACACACACCGTGAACACACACCCGGAGCAGTGGGCAGCCATTGCTGCGGCGCCCGGGGAGCAGTTGGGGGTACGGTGCCTTGCTCAAGGGTCTCACCTCAGTCGTGGTATTGAGGGTGGGGAGAGCGCTGGACATTCACTCCCCTCACCGACAATCCCTGCCGGACCTGAGATTCAAACCCATGACCTTTGGGTTACAAGTCCGACTCTCTATCCATTAGGCCACGACTGCCCCTAATACAAGATTTGTATTTTTTAAAGAAATGTCTATATAATTTAAAAGGTTAGCTCATCCAAGAGTGAAATTTCTGCCATTAATTACTCACCCTGATGTCGTTCCACATTCGTAAGATCTTCATTCATTCAGAATACAAATGGAGATATTTTTGATGAAATCTCAGAGCTTTCTGTCCCTTCATTGACAGAAACGCAACTCGCACATTCAAGGCCCAAAACAGTAGGAAAGATATTGTTAAAGTAATCCACGTGTTCCCAGTGGTTTAACCTCAATTTTATGAAGCAGCATGAGTGCTTTGTTTGCACAAAAAAACAATCAACCCTTTTATTTACAAAATAATATTATGCAAGTGAATTCACAGAACAATGTCTGCTCTCGAGTCAACACAACACACATGGATTAGAGGTCAATATTTTCTTAAAGTGGTAAATCATGTCGTCTTTGTGCAAAGAAGCACTGGTGTCACTTCATAAAATTGAGGTTAAACCACTAGATCACATGGATTACTTTAATAATGTCCTTACTTTACCAATGCAGAGATAGAAATTGCTTGGATTTCATCAAAAATATCTGCATTTGTGTGCTGAAACTGAAATGTCTTACGGGTGTGAAATGACATGAGGGTAAGTAATCCATAAAATAACTTTCATTTTTGGTATTGGTTAGGGTTGACAAATTTGAGGATTCAAATTTTCCATATTCTCATTTTTCATTTCAACTAACGCATCAAAATAATTAGTAATGTTGCATTGAGTCTGCACCACTAGGCTCAAGGGTAGTGTGTTGAAATATAGAACCACTGAACTTCAGGTGACCCAAGTTTGAGTCCCAGTTAGCAGACCTTTCCTGACCCTGTCCCCCTCCTCTCTCCCACTTTGCTTCCCATCTACTCACTGTCCTCTCATAATAAAGGCAAAAAACACAAAAAAAATAATCTTGAAAAAAAAAAGTGTTACATTGAGGTCTCACTTGCAGCTTCAGGCTCAATCTTAGATTGATTAGGGGACAACCCATTAGCATTAGTAGTGTTCGTCAGTAGAGCATCAGTCTGATTAGAGGACGTCTCATTGGCATCATCCACCAGTGGAATCACATTCTGATTAGGGGACAAGTCTTTTGCCTGTAAGAAAACAGATTCACAGAAGGTAAAAATAAATAAATAAATAAACAAACCTGAAAACAATCCAAATTAGCCCTAAAAATAAGCTGAAACTGATAAAATTATTTGGTCTCTATGACTACTGTCAATACTTGACCACGACTGGATTATGTTTGCATGAAAGTGTCTGAAGCATTATGATACACATATCACATTCAGAAAGAATGAGTGTTTTTAGAAAACAACATACAAAGTCACAAATAATGTGATTTGTTACTTTTAACTTTAAATTCCACATTCATCTTTCCTAAACAGTCTGCACATCTAAAACCATTGAACTATTATATTGTGAGTATTAATCAGACAGTACTGGTTCTCTTTCTACAAAAAGTTAGTTTTTTATTTTATATTTATTTTATTTTAGAAATGCACTAATGTATCAGCCAATAATCTGTATTGACCAATTATATTTACTATTGACCACTGGCTGAATGTTTAAAAACAGTAATTGATCAGGGACAATTATTTCCTGGGGACAGAAAAACATCAAACTGCAATTCATACTGTGCGTGAAAATTAGGAGTTTACTGAGGGAAAAGTCGAATAGAATAGTGAATACATGTTCCCTATACTAAAGTTTTACCGAAATGTGGTCTCAGTTTTCAAATTCTGTCCATTGTATCATAAAACAATAACAATAAATGGTGCTCTTAAATGTAACGTGACAGATTGTTTGTAGTGCAGTTCACACGGAGCACAAATCTTTCTGTTTAATACAAGTTATAGCAGGAAAAACATGTATGAACATCAGACAGTATATTAAAAGATATTGTTCACAAGCTGTTTTTATTTACATTATTTTTGAAGGTTTGACATTTTAAGGCCTGTACTGTGTCACTTAACGTTGCATTTACCTCAGGAAAGTTATCCAATGTTCACAGATCATTAATTAACTATAAAAAAACACTAGAGGAGCTTATTTACTGTTAATTATATATATGTGCCATTATTAAATTTGCCATGAAGACAACTATAAGAAAAATGCCTTATATGCAACAGAATAGCATACAAACATGTCAGTTTTTGAGTGTAATTACTGAAACATAAGTTACAACTTAAAAGTTGTNTGGTCTCAGTTTTCAAATTCTGTCCATTGTATCATAAAACAATAACAATAAATGGTGCTCTTAAATGTAACGTGACAGATTGTTTGTAGTGCAGTTCACACGGAGCACAAATCTTTCTGTTTAATACAAGTTATAGCAGGAAAAACATGTATGAACATCAGACAGTATATTAAAAGATATTGTTCATAAGCTGTTTTTATTTACATTATTTTTGAAGGTTTGACATTTTAAGGCCTGTACTGTGTCACTTAACGTTGCATTTACCTTATCCAAAGGAAAGTTATCCAATGTTCACAGATCATTAATTAACTATAAAAAAACTCTAGAGGAGCTCATTTACTGTTAATTATATATATGTGCCATTATTAAATTTGCCATGAAGACAACTATAAGAAAAATGCCTTATATGTAACAGAATAGCATACAAACATGTCAGTTTTTGAGTGTAATTACTGAAACGTTATAACTTTTAACCTCTAATATAACAGTAATAGCTTAAATGAGAGGGTTCTTGGTATAGTCTGACTCTGCAGAATTATTTGGGTGTGATAATTTTTCCTGAATAAAATAAAACTCGGTATCAGCAGATAATACTCAGCAGTGAAATTTAGTAACTGTCTAGTTTATATATATATATATATACACACACATATATATATGTATGTTTTGCTAGGTGATTAAAAAAAGTGACAAAATGGGAAAACAGTTCAAAGTGCACATTTATGTTACACCCTAAACCTAGAGCAGGGTCATAACGATCTACGGTAAAATAAATATAATTATGATAATAATAATATAATTAAATCATTCCAATTACATAATACAAAATGTGTCCATACTCTCCGGAAGAGTCAGTTATTGTTCCATATTTCATATGTAATGATTTCTGAATCAAACCAAGTAAAACAAACATGTTGCCAGTTTGCAAATCTAAATGTTTTTGTACTCATAGAAATGTAGTGCACATAGTATCTTACCTGATCATTGTGCTGCATTCTGGTGTCTGTATGAAAAACAGTAACAAACACAATTAAACACATTGGTCATTTAGAATAAGCTTTTTAAAAAGTCTTTAAACAGCTGTAAGTAATATAGCAATGGTCAAATCGTGAGAACTATTTGATCGTTTCAGATCGTTCTTCTGAACCAATTCATGGATGAGCCAGTTCACCAAATTGGACTGAATTGTCTGAAACAGTGTGCAGCTTGAGTCAGTGCTGATGCATGTTTATTTAATCAAAACTCACTTTTCAGATGTGTCACTCAGACTCAACTATCTATAGCTATATCTGTGCCACAAACGCTGTGTCCTCTAAAGGGCGCAGTTGGAGGCCGATTGCGGCCTCCAAATCTGCCCTTCATTTCTCGTGAAAAGGACCCAACAGATGGATCCTCGCAGCCTTGCCTACCCCAGAATTCATTGCACGCCTGTGACGACAGGATTTATTTGAGAGAGATTGCCCAATCACACTGTTAAAGGGTTCTACTTACTTGAATAATCTGATGAATGTAATGCTACTAATCTAAAAGTAAAGAAAAATAAAGCAGTTGAAATGTTGACACATATCTGATTTTATAGTTTAAACTCTTAATTATGTACATAAATGGACTATGGTGAACATATTTAGGCAGGTTGTGAACCCCGTTTTGTTTTTAGGCAGTTGATTGTAACTTTTAAATCAAACATTACTGCCAATCATCAGCTGCAGCTGTCACAGTTGCTTGGCGAGGGGAGAGAGAGGGAGAGGGAGAGAGAGAGGGAGAGAGAGAGGGAGAGAGAGAGGGAGAGGGAGAGGGAGAGAAAGAGAAAAATGCCACAAGAAGCCTCAGGCAGGAAGAGACATCGGACATGTGCTGACCTGTCTAATATAGCTATTTTTAATTTCACTTTAGACATACACTCAAGAGGGGCAGTTGTGGCCTAATGGTTAGAGAGTCAGACTTGTAACGAACCCCGTTTTTCCACCTTCAATACCCATAACTGAGGTACCCTTAAGTAAGGCACCTAACCTCAATTTCTCCCCGGGTGTCGCAGCAAAAATGGATGCCCACTGCTCCGGTTGTGTGTCCACTGTTTACTGCTGTGTGTGTGTGCACTTGGATGAAATAAATGTAGAGTTCAAATGAATGAGTATGGGTTGCCATGCTTGGCCACATGTCACATCACTCAAATTTCCCCAAAAACTTCACCTCGGGGAATCCCCACTGCCATTTTGAAGTTCCCGTCAAGCAAGGGAAGCTTATTTTAAGTAGCATGTCTACTTACTTCAGGCAGTTCCAACAAACCACAATGCAGCACAATGGTCTGAGTATTTCAGAAACTGCTGATCTACTGGGATTTTCACACACAGCCATCTCGGAGTATGGTCAGAAAAAAAAAAGAGAAAATATCAGTGATCAGCAGTTTTATAGAGGGTATGCACGTGACGTCGCCGTCGACCGTTATGACTGCGGTTACACCCAAAACGGGAAAGAGCTTTGCGATTGACCGTACAACTAGCTTTGACACAAAATCTGAGGTTTATATTTAAAGACTGCCGAAAGCTACAGAAAAAAAGAAGCAATTGGATCACTGCAATTCACAGAAACAAATGGACTCCAGGCAGAGAAACATGGATTTGCAGTTATCATTTTGTGTCAAGACGTTTGATTTTGCAGTAAAATCATACCATATATATTGTATTGTTATATATTGTGTTGACAACTCAATTAAATATTTACCATCTTATATTCTGCATAATTGGGTGTTTTAAAATAAACTGACAAAAACTATATGAGTATTAGGGCTGGACAATATGACGATATATAACATTGATATAAGTGATCACTCCGATTTAGACCTACGGCGTTCCCCGGCGTCGAAATCAGGCACATATAAATGTCAGGAAACACGACTCCTGGCTGGATGTCAATATCCATGGATTAGATTTATTTGACAAGTTGTAAGGAACACTTTCTAGTCCAACCTTTAGTGTAATCGTTTGTTTTACTCGCGTTTTCGCAGATTCCCCTATTTAATCCAGTCATGCAGCAGGTTCTTTTACCACTCAGTCCAGCTGAGGGAGCGCGTTCCGACGGGAAACTGACGTCGATGTATACCCATAATAGAAAATGCCTTGCTGATACCAGAGGTCAGAGAAGAATGACCAGACTGGTTCCAGCTGATAGAAAGGCAACCGTGACTCAAATAACCACTTGTTACAACCGATGTCTGCAGAAGAGCATCTCTGCAAAAACATGTCAATCTTGAAGCAGATAAGCTACAGAAGCAGAAGAAACACTGGTGCCACTCCTGTCAGCTGACAACAGGAAACTGAGGCTACAATTCACATGGGCTCACCAAAATCAGACAATAAAAGATTGGAAAATCTTTGTCTGTTTGGATGAGTCTGGATTTCTGCTGCAACATTCAGATGGAAGGGTCAGAACTTGGCATCAACAACATGAAAGCATAGATCCATCTTGTTTTGCCTCAACGGTTCAGGTTGCGTCTGGTGTAATGGTGTTGTATATGTTCTTGTGTTATATCCACACTTTGGGCCCCTTAGAACCAACTACGCATTGTTTAAACACCACAGCCTACCTGAGTATTGTTGCAGACCATGTCCACAACTGATTTTTTGAACATGACAGCGAGTTCACTATACTGAAATGGCCTCCACAGTCACCAGATCTCAATCCAATACAGCAGCTTTAGGATGTGCTGGAACTAGAGATTCACATCATGGATGTGCAGCCAACAAATCTGCAGCAACTGTGTGATGCTATCAGGTCAATATGGAGCACAATCTCTGAGGAATGTTTCAAGCACCTTGATGAATCTATGGCCCCATTTACACTGCATGGTTCAAGTGACCCAATTCTGATTTTTTCCTCCCATGTGGCACAGATCGGATATGAGTCACGACCGTGTAAGCAGGAAAAAAGAGCATGGATTCCGATTTTCACAGATCGGTTTTAGGCCTCATTCATATGTGGTTATAAATCAGATATGAATCGGATATGTGCGTTTGCGCCAGATCGGATATTACCCTGTAAATGCAACTCCTGCGTCATTGAAAAGTGAGGGTTTTTTAACATTTCGCGGTACAGACATACCTATAACAAACGGAGCATTTCTAGTTGACTGGCAGATTATTAATTTCATTTGTTTGTGTTACATAAAAGGCGATCTGACGTTGAAATGTGTTGCTCTTGAAATCACACTGAGTGATCGTTGCCGCTGTTGTCAGTGACGATGGCTCGTGCACAGAGGCGCACTATTCGTTCCATTGAAACCACAAAATAAAAAGCACACAAACTTGCAACTGCCCTTGATATACAATCACTGATGAACGAATTGGTTTTAATGACTAAAAAAAAACCTAGTATAGGACGGCGAATTGGAACCCAGATGCTGTGACATGTTTAACAAATATCTACCCGAGTATTATTCAACTCGCACGCTTCCAGCGGAGCTGCGTACGTATACTGTCGTGAGGAATTTGTATTATTTTTATGTAGGGATGTAACTATTGCATTAAATGGATTTCTATATGAATTAATGTCAATAAATTAAGCTCAATGTACCAGTGAAATTGATTTGTGATGTCATATAGGCTATTTTTGGTACGTTTAACCAAGTGCAGTGTAAAAAGGAGACATTGGATACAGGTCACTTTTAAAAGAAATGTAAGCACGTCGTCCAAAAAACAAAATCGGATATGGTCAAAAGATCAGATCTTTGCATTAAGACTTGCAGTGTAAATGCGGCCTATGCCATGAAACATTAAGGCAATTCTGAAGTCAAAACTGAGTTCAACTTGGTACTAGCAAGGTGTACCTAATAAAGTGGCCAGTCAGTGTACATAATTACTATAGTAACTGTTATATTGAAATTATATAAAAATAATTGTAGTGATAGATGCCACTTTCTTACATTTGAGCCCCTGCCCCCTCTCTGAACATCCCTGTATATACTGGATTGATGTGTGTACCAAGCACTAGGACAAGTGCTGACAAGTTTCAAATCAGGACATATTGGATAAATTGACCCACGCTGGATCAGGGGCACAAAAAACTTGATCAGTACATCCCTAGTATTGAGGTTCTGGTTACTGAAACAAACACTCTGAAAGAACCAGATTGCAGAAAAGAATCAAACTTCTCATCACTACTGTAATTCTTACCTTTTCTTCTTACTTGACGCTTGCAGCAAAAAATCACAACAGCCGCCACAGGCAGTAAGACACCAACAGCTATTCCTGCTGCAGCAGCTGAAGACAGACCTGAATCTGGAACAGACAAAGACAGAGTCATTATTATTTATAGAGTGACTGATAATCATTTTTACTAATGTCTGACTAATTTCTGCTTTGGCCATCAGTTGTAATTTTAATATAACTGATAAATGGCACCATCTGGTGTTTTTTTTAATGATAATAACATTAATTTTTTTTGGAAAAGCATGTTGGTTGTGTCAAATGGTGTGCAACTTGATGTGAAAATAATTGTCAATTATAGTGTAATATGATCAATAAAATAAAAGCTAACTTTCTCTAACATTCCACAATGAAAACATTTACTGGGTTAATATAAAAAAAACTTTTGCTCAAGGGAGATCAAACTAAATTCTACTCACCAGTGACAGAAACACTGAAGCCCCTTTTTATGTTGAAGCTGCTCCTGCTGATCTGTAGTTTATATTCTCCAGAGTCAGTGTTTCTGGTGTTTGTGATGGTCAGAGATCCAGTCTGATGATCCAGCTTCAATCTGTCTCTGAATCTCTCATCAGTCTGAACATATGTACAGATCTTACTGGGATCTCCAGTGATTTCAGCGACACGTGTGTTATTAAAATGCCATGTCATCACATCATTTGGGTATTTTATAACACCAGGATCCAAAGTAACAGATTCTTCTTCCTTCACAGACTTTCTCTTCATTTCATCTCGTTCAGCAGCAGAAACACCTGAAACACAAACCAACAGCTGCTCTATTATGCCAAAAACACACACACAAACAGGAAAGAACTGTGGAAATGCAAACAATATACTACTGTGTGTGTGTATAATATATACATATAACTTTCTTTTAAACAGGTTCGCTCATGAAATTCCTTAAATGACACCCACCATGAACAGTAACACTGAAGATCTTTTCACTGTCGCTGCTGCTGGTGATCAATAGTTTATATTCTCCAGAGTCTGTGTTTCTGGTGTTCATGATGGTCAGAGATCCAGTCTGATGATCCAGCTTCAGTCTGTCTCTGAATCTCTCAGTACCTTCATTACACTGAACATCTGTACAGATCAAACTGAGATCTCCACTGATCTGAGCGATGCGGGCGTTACTAATATACCATGATATATCTTCTTGTTTGTCTGTTTCAACATTAGTGTTTAGAGTGACTGAATCTCCCTCCATCACTGACACTTTGACTCTATCAGAGCCAGATAACTTCGGTAAAGTTGGTTTTATATTCGCACATTCGGACATCCGTATTCAATAGCTTGTTAATCACACTACATTGGACATTCAGTGGACATTCACAAGTAAATATGCCATTAAAACAATACTTGCCTATTGATCGACTGTGAAAAATGTTGTAAGTTGACAATCGTTGGTTGTCAATATCATGTCGCTGCTTAAAATTCGCAAACATTAATTTATTGCACATTTATTGGAAAGTCTGAATTTATCAGAAGTCCGAATGTGCGAATATAAAAC
The DNA here is from genome assembly GCA_003731715.1 of Anabarilius grahami. Lineage (NCBI taxonomy): Eukaryota > Metazoa > Chordata > Actinopteri > Cypriniformes > Xenocyprididae > Anabarilius > Anabarilius grahami. The sequence continues at coordinate 534,134 of RJVU01079885.1, read as the reverse complement.
CAACTTTACCGAAGTAGCCAGATGAACCTATAGAAATGAACAATTAATTATAAACCAAATAAAATTATACAACAGGAATGTGCTGTGAAATGTTTTCTACAGATCACAGATATTGTGAGAAATATGTCTGGATTTATAATGTAACATGCAAACAAACAGCAGAAGAAACATTGATTCACACATTCACTCATCAGACAAACATACGAGTCTCATGGATGATCTTGAACATCTTTATGAAAGTAGTCAACCATGGTTCATATATTTAACTTGGGTAAAGTTGGTTTTATATTCGCACATTCGGACTTCTGATAAATTCACTTTCCAATAAATGTGCAATAAATTAATGTTTGCGAATTTTAAGCAGCGACATGATATTGACAACCAACGATAGTCAACTTACAACATTTTTCACAGTCGATCAAAATAGGCAAGTATTGTTTTAATGGCATATTTACTTGTGAATGTCCACTGAATGTCCAATGTAGTGTGATTAACAAGCTATTGAATACGGATGTCCGAATGTGCGAATATAAAACCAACTTTACCCAAGTAATTTAACTGCCTTCCCTATTCATACAGCTAAGTATTATATTCATATCTCCCATTATGAATATTATCCATAAAACACTTATAATTTTACTTTTAATAGGGTTATGTAGTAAAAAAAATGGCCAACTACTTTTTGTTTGATGTTCATTTATTCATTTGGCATAAGTTTTGAGAGCAACTCCTTCATTGCCTATGATGCAATGCCTATAGCACGTGGAAGAAATTTGGATAAAAAATATTCTGCCAAATTACTGCGCAACATTCGTCATTCATTTTTATGGTCGACTAGAACAGAGATTGTAACGTAGAATGTCTTACCTTGTGCAAATAAAAACAAAAACNTTTAATGGCATATTTACTTGTGAATGTCCACTGAATGTCCAATGTAGTGTGATTAACAAGCTATTGAATACGGATGTCCGAATGTGCGAATATAAAACCAACTTTACCGAACTTGCCTATAGCACGTGGAAGAAATTTGGATAAAAAAATATTCTGCCAAATTACTGCGCGACATTCGTCATTCATTTTTATGGTCGACTAGAACAGAGATTGTAACGTAGAATGTCTTACCTTGTGCAAATAAAAACAAAAACACAAAACTCAAAGTCACGTCCATGCTTTCCACACACGCTTTCCCTTTTCCCGCCACTGACTCTATGATATCAAAGTACCGCGAGAGCCACCTACTGGATAGGAGTGTGGAGAGGATAATATTTTGGAAGTTGGAAAACAATAAGAGAAATGAAAATGAAGAGGGGGGAAATAATATTAATACAACGGCACTTTAAATTATATTTCAGTCTTGTTTATTTTAAGAAAGCAATTATTTCATGAAATATTCTTCATTGTTTTGGGCTATCCTAACAACTGAAGTGACAGATTATTTATTCCCAAAGATCTTAAAGCTTGAATTTTCGTATGCATCACACTCTATACGTGCTCTACTGACTCCACTTGACCACATTTGTCACAGTTTCCAGTTTTATTCTTTATTTAAATGCTTATGAAATAATAATTTCAATTTTATAATATTCAAAAATATATATATATGAACCATACATGTAAATATTTTAAATACATGTAAGTATTTTCAAATGTATTTTAGAAAATGTTTTTTGGACATTTATTTTTATAATTTGATTTAATTTAATTTGTTTTTTAATATTTTATAATAGACTATATTTTATTTATATTTTGTAATACATTTAAAATATATTTGAAATATACATAGGCTATATATACTATCGTATGGGAGATAACTTTTAAAAAACTATATTCTCTCTTTTCTCTCTATTTACTCTTAAGGTGGTCTTTTACAAAACGTAATACAATTGCTGCTTTTGCTATAATTCAATTAAATGTTCTCAATTATTAAGTGATTAAGAAATTACTGTTCTGGACTGTTGCAGGTGAATGCTTAAACACGGGTCTCCAGAGCTTGACAGGAGTCTGAACTCTTTATATAAAGTATTTGAATGTTCACATCCATTGGCATCATCGAGTTGTGCGTAATTTTCTAAACTATGCACGACATATTAAATCTTTATTCCATCGCGCATGATGAAATGGTCAGCGAGCGGCTTGTGAAAGTGAAAGTGAAACTCAATAGCGGAAATAAGAACGTGATGTTTCATAATAAAAGCCATCCCAGCGTCCGCACACGTAGGGAATTTAATGGCTACTTCACAGTAATCATCAGCACTCTTATAAACAAATCCAAGAAAATATTGAGGAAACTTGAATGAGAAGTAGAACATAAAATAAAAATAAAAAGCAAATTTCAAATATATTTTTCCAACTTAAATAATAATCCTTTACTATGGTGTACTGTAGAAGGTTAGTGCTCACCTCATTTCACTAAACTACCTTTATCTGTAAAATGTATTGATTGATTGATTGATTGATTGATTGATTGATAGCAATGTCTATGAATTCATTTTATGAATTATTAAGACATAAAAAAAGTTCATGGACATATATCTGAAAACTGATGTTGTTGAGATAAAAGAAATCAAGCAGACAAGTTTAAGTGTAGTAGTTTTATTGAGGATTACAGAGAGGTGGAAAAACATCTGCATCTTTCTTCAATCATCTGTTTTTGCACACTTACTACTCCCATTAAAAATTTTAAATGCTCAACAAGTGTTAAAGGTGCAGTATGCGATAATTTTGTCCGCTAGAGGTCGCTAGAGGCCTATTCAAAACAAAGGCGTAGCTTGATGACGGCAAGTTTGAGTGTGGAATCTTGGGACATGTGGTCTCCACCTCAACAGACAATGCAATAGGACTTGGGAAGAAAACATGTTCATGGATGCGATTATTAACGTTACTGTAGTATGAAGCAGAGCAGGACCGAGTGTTGTGGGAGCTGAACGAGGAGCTGGAGCGATTGCGCAACACACGCCTCACGAGCAGCGGGACTTTTATTATGACACAATCGCCAGCGCTGCTTCCGCTTTAGTCCACGACAATGTAGTCATGTGGTTTCTACGTCAGTAAAGATATTACTGCGAAAATATTACATATTGTACCTTTAAGTGAGTACTTCAAAATCTGTTAGATAGCTGAATCTTGCACAATAGGCACAATTACACACAGAGACAGACATGCATGAAGTGGAGATCTTCAAAAATATTTTTTTTCTGCTTTTGCTCAAATATAATTAGAGATTGTAAGACAGCTTAAACTACAACAGAAAATGCTCTGTTTTAAAGTATGTTTACATTTATTGGCACTGTGTTCTTGTTCACAGCTGTGTAGAGTTTGCAATTAGAGTTTCTGCCATTAAGTGGAACATTCTCATTCTTCATGGTATCGTTTGCAGGGAATAGAAGCTATTTATCGCATTGTATGATAATTTCATTTTGTTCACTGAGTTTTTGTAGAATTTTGTTTACAATGATCTGATTACCGTGTCGCACACTGGACGCTCGCTGCTGCTTCAGAAGACTTCAGATGCAAAAGCCTCTAAGTGCCATCTGAAATTTTCTTCTAAAATGAGCATTTTTATCAAGCTTGTATGTTTAGTGTCAATAATTTCACTCTAATGGCAATGAAAAGGACTTATTAATTGCCATTAGAATGAAATTACTGACCCTAAACACACAAGCTTGATAAAAATGCTCATTTTAGAAAAAAATTTCAGATGGCACTTAGAGGCTTTTGCATCTGAAGTCTTCGCATGTTCAACACGCTGAGAGAAGTCATTTCATTTATTTGTTGGAAATGTTTTAATGATGCTGAAACAAGCATAATAGAGTAGGCCTACAACTGTTGTCATTGTAAATATTCCCCTTTTCCATGATCACAGTCACAGAGGAGGAGAATCTGAGATTTTGGGTCATTTCCAGCGGACAGACTGACACGAACACACTGTATTTTTTATATTTATTTCAACAAATGACAACCAAAATCAAAACCCTAGGAGCTTGTGATCAGTTTAGTAGTGGCTCCCTGCAAGGGGACATTTTAAAACACTGTCTTAATGTAGCCTACTAAGACGGTGATATTAAAAGATGTGCAGATGAGTGCAGCATGTTTAATTACACATTAAGCATTTTCTTCCCTTCATAAAACTGTTATGCATAAAAATCCTAAAATGGCTTATGCATTATAAGTGATATAGAAAGCTCATATTTTATCAGGCCACATGATGACTGAATCATCTGATCAGTTTTTCTTCTCACAACTTTGGCTATAACATATCTGCTTCAGAAACACACAGGTACAGCAACCAGAAAAACATTAAAGTTAAGAGGTTAAGGGTCAAGAGCCCAATTAATGCAAGCGCTTACCTCCATAACAGTGACTTCAAACTTTATTATTTTCAATAAAACAGCGCTAAGGCTTCCTGGAGGCTAAGTGAGGGCTGCCTGTGCAGAACCAGTGCTAAGTTGCCAATGTTTTGCCAGTGTGTAAATTCTCAGGGGCCCTGCGCTGACAGCCCTGAGTGGGTCCGTAAAGGGCCAGGCTTGTTTGCAGGGCATGTCTTTCCATGATGTTTAACAAAAGTTGTGGCAATGTGCCAAACAAAGGCAAAACACAGCAACAACACGTGATCCAAATATAGTTATGAAAGACTGTGTAAGATGGGTTTGAATCAAATTTCCAACAATGTAAGCCATGTTTTGTCTTTGTAGGCATGCATGTCACCTGAGAAATAAATGCTGTGTGACTGATGACTTAATATTAAAATTCCTTCAGCAAACAGGGAAAACATCAGGATTTTTGAAACATCGAATGGCCATCAATGTAGAAAGATGCATTTTTTCCCCCAAATAATGGTCGAGTTGCATCATCTAACAGCACATACTAACCAAACAAACTGTAACCCCTTTGACAATTCATTAAACAGAAAGTGTGCATGCAATTTGTTACAACCTCAATGCTGTCATATGATTGCAACAGCTATAAAAATTCTCATCTACTTTGATGGGGAATTACAAGATCTCTAAAATTGTTTGACACATTTAAATGACATGTTTCAAATCAGAAAAACAAGCAAAAAAAAACCTGTAAATCTTTTTTTTTTTCCTATGGTCACATTCCATTGAAGAAGCTTACATTTCAGGCTGGACCAGTCCCGCATCTCAGAACACTGAGTTTTATAGCAACTGGAGCACATTAATATGAGTACACTATCAGTGTATATGTATAGTTTGTCATGCACTCAGACACAGATCCGTGGTTTAGATCTCAATTGTAAAAAGAAATAAAGTGTTTTCTGAGAACAATTTTTCTTTGTTTTACTTTTGGCTATCAAATAGACTAGGGTTAAGTCTGGGGTTTCTGTTTATTGCTTTGGCCTTTTCAGAACCTGAAGTTTATACCAGCTTATTTTTTTATTCAATATGATCCATTTAATCTCTGTCTAAGCTGTTAGATCTAAGGGTACATTTACACGACATGACAATGTGCTAAATGGAAACGTCTTCCTTTGGGTTTTTCACGTATAGAAGACAGTGTTGCAAGATCCCCGATCTGTGAAAATGACTAAAAATGCTGTATATGCTGTCAGGCCAGTAGTTGGCGATGCCACTTTTTAAAGAAACACTATGCGCTTATAGACTGCACATGAAATACACATGTGCATGATGTCACAGTTTTCACAAAATCCTGTTTTTGTAGTTTATAGGATAACAGTATTATTTTTTGAGCCCACAAAATGCCAGTGTAAATCATTTACCAAAAGCATAAAAACATCCAGTTGTGGATTTTTAATGCAGATTCATCATGTGTGGTATACAAGTACAATAAATAAATCACAGTAAAACCTTCTGTGCCTGATAGTTCATTAATAAATGAAATACAGTTAGTGCATCAGTCAATATCACTGATTGATTCAATGTAAATGAGACTCACAGATTCCAGCATGAGTAAATCAAATATGTTTTTAATATATTTCATCATATAAACAATGATCTTACAAATTTATTTTCTTGTTTCAGAAAAGAAAATAGTGTTTAGCTGGGTTTTTTAATGAATTAGCTGGCACTTTTTCTTTTGGCTGATAAAAGTTAAAGAAAACATAGAAGTTTAAAGACCCCCGATCCCCATTTCCAACAAACATGATAATATTCTACAAGACAAACACAATCGACAGAATTAAATTGCATGATTTACAAACACAAAAGAAAAAAGAAAAAATCACATTAGACAATCTCAGCAGACCTACTTCATGAACTTGTTTGCAGTGATATAAACTAATCAGCATCTCATAAAACATCACAGTGTTTGGTTCACAATTTCAATTAGACAGAATGCAAGAGTTTCATTTTTTCATTTCAACAAAAAATATATATAAAACATATAAAACGTATAAATGTATAAAGATAATTCAATTACTTCAAAAATGGCATTGTTTTTATCATTTATACTCACATTTGTGTAGAAATTGTGCCGTAACATTTCCTCGTTACAAAAATCACATCAGTATGTTTCAGGTTTAACCGCAGAGTAACAACATGAGCCTTCAGTTATAAGTGTCCAATGCAATAAATACTCTAAGGAAAGTATTTCACCAACTTAAGAAACTAAATAAATGTATGTCCATGCTACACCAAAGTGGATAAAGATTGTTTGGTTCTATTCACATTTCACATTTGGTCAACCAGTGTTTTATGATAAAGGTGGATGAACAAGAGTTAGTGTTATAACATTAGCAACATTATGATTCCAGTCTTTTCCAATAACAGCAACAATAGCAGTAAAAACTCCTAAAGTATAAGTAGTGCAGCTATGAAGAGCACCTGTATGAGAGTCAAATGCACTTTTTGGTCATAATGCCTTTCTTGGTGAGGTAATCTGGTACACATACATGACAAAACAGCTCATATCAGTGCATTGATAGGTCTTACAGTGCAAATAACAAGAAAAAGAAATCACTCGCTGTTCCTGTCTGAATCACTTTAGCAGCTTTGATAAACCTCTGTAAACTGAAAAACATCATATGGAAGCCCTGAACCGCAACATGACAAAAATAAATTTAAGGTGGAGTGTCAAGCAATAAAAAAATCTCGAGATTAAAGTCATTATAATGCAAGATTAAACTGATTACATTTCCAGAGAAAAGTTGAAATAGAATGTTGAGAGTAAACTCACTGCATTTTAAGATGTTATTTTGAGAAAAAAAAACCTCATTTAATGTCAAGAAAAAGTCCAAATAAAATACTGAGAATAAAAATCAACATTTCTCAACAAGTTAAATTTTATGAGTGAAGTCGTTCTTTTTCAAGAAAAAAAAATGTGTTAAATTTCAAGAAAAAAAGTCAAAATAAAATGTGAATAAATTCATTACATTTCGAGAATAAAGTCATTGTTTCAAAAAACTTGTTAAATATTGGGAAAAAAGACTAAATAAGATGCTTAGAGTATCATTTCATGTGGTTCAGGGCTTCCATAACACCACACACTCTGTGTTCTGTTGTAATGTGTTGCTTTGTTACAGCAGATATGTTGTTGTTGCTGCATTTAAATTGGTATGTAATATAGGTCAAATGTCACTTTATTGGTACCAGGATTAGTGACACAATTACTCTTTAGGTAACGTTTCAATTTCAACTGGTTCCATCATTTCAGCTTGAAGCCTCTTCAGGTTCCGTGTCAGGTGTCACCTTCAATGAAAGTATCAAAGTAATAAATACTCTTTCATTGGTGTCTCACTGTCAGCTTCAGTCTTAGTCTGGTTAGAGGACGATTCATTGGGAGTCTCACTCAAATTAATTCTCCTACAGATTATCCTTATCTGCTAAGAAAACACATTTCTTCTAATAGAATAAAAGAAATGGAAAGGAATTTGTTTGAGTTACACAAACGGATGTTTCCTGATGTTTGCGGAATATAAAGAGTGATAAATATTATCAAAATGTCTTAAACTTTATCACATTGTCATCTCCTCCACTGCAGTAATGCAAATTATTTAGAGTGATATTTTGAGTGATTATTCAGTGTGGTTTCAATCTAAAATGTTTCAACTATCGTTATGGAGTCACTTGCTCTCAGAACAAATTTGCACTTTAACTATTTATACTATTTGTTATTTAGTTTATTTCTATTATTGTTATTTTTTATATTGATTTGTCATGGCCTGACCTAATAATGATAAAGATAAAAATAAACGGACAAAAATAAAGAACAAAAAAGATGATAATAATAATAACATACAAATGTATTCAATACTGTTCTTTTTGCACTGTCAATTTTAGTAAATCTTGTTAAATCAATTGTATATAATACTTACTGTTGATGTTGTTGTTGGGTTGTTTTTTTTGTGTGTTTTTTTACAATGCAGTGAATCACACCAGCTGCAGCAGCCACCAGCAGAACAGCACCAGCAGCAGCACTTATTCCTGCAATTTCACCTGTAGACAGAACTGAACCAGGAACAGATAAAGACAGTCATTATTACTAGAAAATTAACTGATAATCAATTTTACTGATATAACTGACACATTTACACCCGTCTTTTACATTGGTCAGTTGTATGGATAAAATAAGGTTGAAAATAGGTTTTTGAGGAACAGCAGCTAAAACAGCAGCACCACAGCACTGTGAGCTGCTGCTGAACAGGAAACATCAGCACAGAAAACTAATATAATATGCATTTCTTCATGTTAACAACATTAGTCAAAGTTTTGAGTGAAAGCTTGCTTTTGGGTTGATTTAAATATATTGAACTGTTTTTAACATTTCTCAATGGAAAGAGCATTGAATGACTGAATGATACACACCAAAGACAGAAAGATTGAAGCTCTTCGCTCTGCTGATGCTGAAGCTGTTGCTGTTGTTGATGACCAGTAGTCTATAGACTCCAGAGTCTTTGATTCTGGTGTCTGTGATGATCAGAGATCCAGTCTGACTTACCATCAGTCTCCCTCTGTATCTCTCATCTTCATACTGAACATCTATACAGGATTTATTGGGATCTCCGGTGATTTTAGCGATGATGTTGTCATTAAAATACCACATCATCTCACCTTTTAGTTCTTCATCAGGATCTAGAATAACATATTCTCCCCTGATCACTGATATTGTCTTCATTTTATATTGTTCATCAGCAGAAACACCTGAAACACAAACCAATAGATGATCCAAGGATCTTTCAGCTAAAGACGTCAAAAAAAACAAACAAAAAAAAACAAAACATGAAATCATTTACATGAATTCAACAGATAACAATAGAAGGTGAAAATACATAGCATGTTTAGATTCTGTCATCTCTATCAGAGCTCAACTGCAGCCTCAGATGAAAAAAAAGAAAGAAAAAAAATAACACTTTTAAAAATAACAACTTGCTAAAAGAAAGGATTTAGTTTTAAATCAAACTGAACTATTTATTGATGTGACCTGACATAATTCTACCCAGATAGTAGTGATGGCTCAGATCCAGCCCACGCATGGATGTTTTCTATATAGTCAATCTGTGTAGTTAGATCTCTTTAGATCTCACAACACTATGTTGTGGCGTACCAGATGTGGGCCGGATCTGGGCCTATCTGGGTACAAATTGCACTCGCACCTCAAATGCATTTGTAAAGAGATCTATCCCAGCTAAAATTCTTTATACTGAAGTTCTTATTTAGAATAAACAGATGTTTAGATGTTAATGATTTAATGAAAATGTTTTGTTTGAAGTTACCATTATGGTGATTAGTGTTTGCTTTTATTGGGCTCTTGGTCCTTCACTTTTATTAAATAAATTTCTTTCAGCAATTGCAACAGTGTTTTCAATGAACATTTGTACATTGTTGAAGAAGGAGAAAGATGAAAAGCAGTTCAACATGTGTGTTGAACTGCAAATGACTGCTTTTTCTGTAGTTTCATGACCTGGTGAAAATAGTTATGAAGTTGACACATAATGAATAAAAAAGGTAATAAATTCAGCAGTTGTGACACAAAGATCACTTGTAACACTGAAAAGATCATTGTTAGATTTTCTTAAATCATTACTTTTTGTCTAAAAGTTGAGACACACGTGCGAGTATTAAGTCCACAAGACCATAGGGTGTCCCATTCATCATTATAGATTTCAGAAGGGTGCTCGCGAGTGCCCCCTTTGCAGCCGCTATGCACCCTCAATGCGCACATCAGCTGAGTCCGCAAGTCTGCGAGCTAGGCAGAACACTTTACGCGGCAGTCAAAGCGGCATTACTTAACAAAAGGAAGACAATTAGGGTCTAGTGTGCCATTTGGGATTCAGCCTAAGTTATCTCAACCATAGACATAATAAATACATAGACACCCCATTGGCCGCTGGATCGCATGCCAACGTTGCCACCATGTTTGTAGGGGAAACTTGCAGTAACTCTCATATGTGGACTGAAGAAAAGATGCCTGAATATTTTGAGGTTTTACAAACCGTCGCACAATCCAAACCATATATTGGGGAATTACCTTTCACATGTATGTCTGAACAGTTGTTTCTGGTTGTATTTGGTCATTATAACATTATTTTGATAGCTAGCTGACCACCAAAGTCAGACTATTAAAAGCTAAGGACAAAGCTATCTATGTTATCTAACTGAGATTGTATAAGAAATAATGTAACGTTTACATGATTGTTATTAAATCTGAGATTTTATCATAGTTTATTATCATTAACTAATCAAAATCGCAAGTGAGTCTTCTATGCAACTGAAGCCAGAGACATTGACAGGACAGCTCAGGCTAAAGGCACGAGGGAAAAAGATAAAAGAAGACAGAAAAAGCCATTTCCACAATTAAAATTGATATGTACATTTCATATACAGTAAATTATATTACATTAGGAGCGTCTAAACAATTATTAACCTTGAAAAATAAACCAAATTTATGCTTGAGAAGCATGAGTTCTCAAGCTGGGTAATTGGAGACAAAATCTTTTTTGTACTCCACACAGATCATAAACCATTGAAATCTTTTGAGAAATGCAAACTTTATTGCGTTTTTTTGTCCAGAAAAGCCGCAGATCACCATTTATTTGCATTTGTTTAATTGAAAATTAAATTGAGTCTTGCCCTGCGCGGACTCACAACAACAGTCCAAAGCGGCCAATGGGGCGTCTATGTATTTGTTATATCTATGATCTCAACTGTATAGGTTCACTTAAGGCTTTGTAACCAACAGTATACAAAAAAACTTGTTGAGACGGGGATTTTGAGAACATTTTGAGTCGCAAAACAGACCTTGATTATGTGTTTGCATGCCATCCGAAAGGTGCCTCTGAGAGCATGAGTGCTTTGAGTGTGTGCGCACAGAAAAAATGTGCGATTGCGAAATTTGCCTCTTCTTGCATTTGAATTGTGCGTGTTTGGTAAGACAAACACATGCAAATAATAAACTTTTACTATATAATGGCTAAATGCAGTTAATCCACAAATCACATGCGTTCAGAACTGTGGGGAACAATTATTAAAGACCAGATAACATTAAACAAATGTTCTATTAACGTTACTGGAAGAACGTTTGTTCATAACTTTGAGAGAACCTTGACAAGTTAGCCAAAGTTATGAGAACATTCCCTGCTAGCTGGAATATATACTGTAAGTGAACTAATATATAGGAAAAGAAAATGAATAGCTCTGAGTATCACTCTAAAAATCAATAAATACATTAACAATATGATGTAAACATTCATTAATGACTCACCACGGACAGTAACATTGAAGATTGATTCACTGTTGCTGCTGCTGAAGAGCACTAGTTCATATTCTCCAGAGTCTGTGTTTGTGATGTTTGTGATGGTCAGAGATCCAGTCTGATGATCCAGCTTCAGTCTGTCTCTGAATCTCTCAGTACCTTCATTACACTGAACATCTGTACAGATCTTACTCTGATCTCTATTGATCTGAGCGATGCGAATGCCATTAAAATACCATTTAATCTCTTCTTCTTGTTTTGTTTGAACACCAGTGTGTAGAGTGACTGAATCTCCCTCCTTCACAGACACTGACTCTCTGTCTGAACAAACACCTGATGCCCCAGAAGAAAAAAAAAAACATTAGCCAAACAAAAATATACTATAGTGCTTTCAAAATGTTATTTTATACAGATCATAAAGATTGTGAATAAACAAATATGTTCGTATTCATAACGTAACAAATATCAGACGAACATAATGATCTTCAGCAACATCCTTCAGCTAACAGAATTTTATTATAAAAACGTTCTCTAAACATTCAGTGTTGGTCCTGGGAACGTAAAAAAAATGTCCAGTTCTGTATATGGAAAAAAATACATTGAGTCTCAAACACCATTGTTTCCTCCTTTATATGACTTGGGTAAAGTTGGTTTTATATTCGCACATTCGGACTTCTGATAAATTCAGACTTTCCAATAAATGTGCAATAAATTAATGTTTGCGAATTTTAAGCAGCAACATGATATTGACAACCAACGATTGTCAACTTACAACATTTTTCACAGTCGATCAAAATAGGCCAGTATTGTTTTAATGGCATATTTACTTGTGAATGTCCACTGAATGTCCAATGTAGTGTGATTAACAAGCTATTGAATACGGATGTCCGAATGTGCGAATATAAAACCAACTTTACCCAAGTCTTCATATGTACATCTTGTGCGTGAAAAACACCACTGAAAAACAGGCGAATCTCAACATAACACCGACTGTGACGCAACAGTCGGGATCATTAATATGTACGCCCCAAATTTTGCATATGCCAGCTCATGTTCAAGGCATTAGACAAGCCAGTATTAACGTCTGGAGCTGCACAGCTGAATCATCAGAAGTTATGCAGCTATTGTGAAGCATGCAAGCAGTGACAATAGCGAAAATGGCAGATGGAGCAATAATAACTGACATGATCCATGATATCATGATATTTTTAGTGATATTTGTAAATTGTCTTTCTAAATGTTTCATTAGCATGTTGCTAATGTACTGTTAAATGTGGTTAAAGTTACCATTGTTTCTTACTGTATTCACAGAGACAAGAGCCATGTCGTTATTTTCATTATTAAACACTTGCAGTCTGTATAATTCATAGATGCATCTGCATTCTTATGGAGTCTCTCCAACTGTGTGTAATGTTAGCTTTAGCCCCGTTAGCCGTGCAGCACTATGAAACTCATTCAGAATCAAATGTAAACATCCGCAAAATACATGCCATACTTACATGATCTGATATGCTGAATCACGAACACTTTGTAAAGATCCATTTTGAGAGTTATATTGTGAACTTCTGTATTGTTTATGCAATGGTTATTGGGAGTCGCAAGCTTGGGGGGAGCACGAGCATTAAAGGTGTACTCTGCCAAGTCAGAGCATTTTTAATCACACCCCAAAATCTATGGTATTTTGAGCTGAAACTTCACAGACACATGGGGACACCTTAGACTTATATTACATCTTTTGAAATTAGGTTCTAGGGCACCTTTAAATGTAATGCTTCCTTGATGAATAAAAGTATTCATTTGTCTCTTTTTTTATCTTACCACAAATGTTTGAATGGTATCATGGTTTTCACAAAAATCTGAAGCAGCACAATATTTTCAACAGATAATAATCAGAAATGTTTCTTAAGTATCAAATCAGCATATCAGAATGATTTCTGAAGGATCATGTTACACTGAAGACTGAGTAATGATGCTGAAAATGGGCTATATGCACAGAGTGTTCTTTAGAACTTCCGCAATAATATAAGCCAGCTCGAAAACTTCCAGTGAGATGTCATTTGCTGGTGTGTTGAGCATCAGTAGTTTAAAACTTACTTTATAATCAGAATATAATCACTTAAATAGTCAGGCATAGCATTAATTTAGTTACTCAAACGTATGACGCATAAAAAATAAATAAATAAAGATGTACCTCAGTGTTCCTCCTCGGTTAAATTCAATTCGACCATCAGTTTTCACACTTTTATGTGAAAAAAAGCTTAAAAAATTAAATATTTATTGTGCACTTTAGTTAGATTAATTGAATAAAATGTGTGTTTTTACAAGTGTTACAAATCATTGATCACTGACTGACTGACAGCTGCTGGGATTATGAAGGGAAAGCAAGGTGCTCGCTTTCTGTGTCATTCATTCACAAGAAGTTATTGTTTTCTTAAGAGTTTTAAGTATTTTATACTTCACATTGACAAAATTTATTTTTAAACGTAGTTATTTTACAATGTTTAATATTTAGTCAAAAACGAAGTCAACAACGATTAGAGGAAATGGCTGATATACACTCACCTAAAGGATTATTAGGAACACCTGTTCAATTTCTCATTAATGCAATTATCTAATCAACCAATCACATGGCAGTTGCTTCAATGCATTTAGGGGTGTGGTCCTGGTCAAGACAATCTCCTGAACTCCAAACTGAATGTCAGAGCAGGAAAGAAAGGTGATTTAAACAAAAATTTTGAGCGTGGCATGGTTGTTGGTGCCAGACGGGCCGGTCTGAGTATTTCACAATCTGCTCAGTTACTGGGATTTTCACGCACAACCGTTTCTAGGGTTTACAAAGAATGGTGTGAAAAGGGAAAAACATCCAGTACGCGGCAGTCCTGTGGGCGAAAATGCCTTGTTGATGCTAGAGGTCAGAGGAGAATGGGCCGACTGATTCAAGCTGATAGAAGAGCAACTTTGACTGAAATAACCACTCGTTACAACCGAGGTATGCAGCAAAGCATTTGTGAAGCCACAACACGCACAACCTTGAGGCGGATGGGCTACAACAGCAGAAGACCCCACCGGGTACCACTCATCTCCACTACAAATAGGAAAAAGAGGCTACAATTTGCACGAGCTCACCAAAATTGGACAGTTGAAGACTGGAAAAATGTTGCCTGGTCTGATGAGTCTCGATTTCTGTTGAGACATTCAGATGGTAGAGTCAGAATTTGGCGTAAACAGAATGAGAACATGGATCCATCATGCCTTGTTACCACTGTGCAGGCTGGTGGTGGTGGTGTAATGGTGTGGGGGATGTTTTCTTGGCACACTTTAGGCCCCTTAGTGCCAATTGGGCATCGTTTAAATGCCACGGCCTACCTGAGCATTGTTTCTGACCATGTCCATCCCTTTATGACCACCATGTACCCTTCCTCTGATGGCTACTTCCAGCAGGATAATGCACCATGTCACAAAGCTCGAATCATTTCAAATTGGTTTCTTGAACATGACAATGAGTTCACTGTACTAAAATGGCCCCCACAGTCACCAGATCTCAACCCAATAGAGCATCTTTGGGATGTGGTGGAACGGGAGCTTCGTGCTCTGGATGTGCATCCCACAAATCTCCATCATCTGCAAGATGCTATCCTATCAATATGGGCCAACATTTCTAAAGAATGCTTTCAGCACCTTGTTGAATCAATGCCACGTAGAATTAAGGCAGTTCTGAAGGTGAAAGGGGGTCAAACACAGTATAAGTATGGTGTTCCTAATAATCCTTTAGGTGAGTGTATGCTCAAATAAATGCTACTTTGCCGCCACCTGCTGGTTAAAATGGTAATTATTGTCATTTTTACAATGGGGACAATCTCAGAAGGATGAACAAGTAATGTTTGTGGTCATCACACTAAAAATAACATTTGAAGTGCTGGGGAAAGAATGTGAGTGCATGTGTCTAACAGATATGGCGTTTTTAAATGGTCCCAATAACTTCGGCTTTATTGCAATCAATAAACTGGTTTATTGGTAAATTAGGTAAATGTGATAACTACATTAAAATATGAATACAACATTAAGAAGTCAACCATTGATGGTTTTATGTTGATGTCGAATGAAGAATGAACAGCTAACAGATCACCGGAAATGCCCGAGCTGGCTTAACGACAACCAGGAAGTAACTGTGCACACAGCCTATTCAGCTTTGACCACATATGTACATTTTACAATATATTCACAAAGAAAATAGCTATTTTAAATTGTAATACTATTTCACAGTAATACTGTTTTTACTGCGTAGAATGGACATATTTCAATTGTACAATTGCAATTATTTTTCCAAACTTTTGATAGGTGCTATATTTTATGCCTAATTCTTTAACTTTTTTGTTTGTTTGTTTTTTACATTGTATAAAATCCATGAGGACTTAATGTACAAATGTTTGTAGTACATAAACCAATCATAAAATTGTCATAAAATAAAGGGAAACAAAATTGTTCAGCGGTATGCAAGAGATGAGATAAGAAAAATAAAATCTATCAATTAGACAAAAGTCAGATAAAAACTGGTATTACACTCAACATTTCTGTCCCCCTCACTTCTGATATGATGGCTACGCCACTGAGTGCTGATGTCTAAAGTGTGTCATATTTAACTTTTAAATTGTTTTTTGAACACAAAGCACTTCAGTGTTGTAAATTATTTTTATCACATCATTTGAGTTTATAACTACCTTCTCATTTAACAGTTAAATTCAAAAAGCAAGCAAAACAACAGAAAAAGCAGTTCTCTTTAGACCCCTTTAATGCAGTCATTTGTCTGTTATGAAAACAGACATGTTGATCTGCTTTAAAGAATGATTGAAATAATGTTTCAGGAACATCATACTAACCTTTAAATAACATTCTACTAACATTAAGGAAACTAGACATTTTTATGTTCCTAGAATGTTGAATTTTAAATCAAAATTAAGTTGAATGAACGTTTATACATTATACCTTATAAAAAACGCTCCTCTAACGTCAAGAAAACTGGACATTTTAATGTTCCCAGAACAACACTGAATATTTGGAGAACTTTCTTATAACAAAATTCTGTTAGCTGGGATCACGCAAACCACATTCTGAGTCATATATTGTCCCCTTTCGTTAGACAAATATTTGTGCATTCATACAACCGAGCTTTAATAGGCTTATAGATTTTTATTAACCATAGTCGTTTTTATCGATGCCTGGAACAGAGACTGTAACAAACTTTGATGATGAAGATTGCAACTTACCACGATCAGAAAAACACAAGAACACCGAGAGCCACTTAAAGATAAGCTTCATTTTCGCCACTTTCTGTTCAGGCAAATGAATTCAGATTCTAATCCATAAAAGTGTACTTCTTTACTTGTAGTTGTTGAATTGAAGTGAAAGTGATAATCTGGAGCCGATGACGTAGTCACAGTTCGTGACGATTTAGTCTGCATGTAAACTCCGCTGTGCTCTGTTTGTAAAACATCGTATAATTTTATGGAATTACATATATTACATACGTTGGGTTTAGCGTTTTGAATATTACGTTATTTTCATTATCCCTTGATTTAGGAATAATATGGTGTTTTGATCAAGAGTGTGTGTGCGTGTGTGTGTGTGTGTTTAGGATGCATGACAAAAAATATTTTAATTATATTTAATTTTCATCTGAAATAGATATCAGCAAATTAATACATAAGGCATAAGAAAAGAAAAATTTTAAATAATAAGACATGAATAATGTAAGAGCCGCCTTTTGGTGATAAAACTGGCCTACATAAGCAGGGTTGGGGAGTAACGAAATACATTTAGTTACATATTTAAAATACAAAATTTGAGTAAATGTATTTCATTACAGTTACAATTTGAATGTCATTTAAACATTAATGTAAACAGCAATTGGTGATTCTCTGACTCTGACAGTCTGCAAAAGCATCCTAAGCTACATTTCTGCTCATATTTATAACCCGTGTAGTATGCAACATTGTAATAATTTTAACAAAATAAGGGGGATTATAAAAATTGCATGCTATTTTTATTCAGTACTGCCCTGAATAAGCTATTTCACAAAACAGATGTTTACACACAAGACAAAATGACTAAATTTATAAAAAATGTCCCATTCAAAAATGTACATACCCTTGAATCTTAACTGTCCTGTCATTACCTGGCTGATCCATGACTATTTTCATGTTTTGCAATAGTTGTTTGTGTGTCCTTTGTAACTGTTAAAATATCATTAAAGGTATTTTAATGATATTTAAAAAAAAAACTCATTAAAGGTGGACTCAGTGATATTTCAAATACACTGTTTGAAAGTTAGTTGGGCCGACACCAACAACAAACGTCTTACCAATCAGCATCAGGGGGGTGTATAACGGTTGAGGATAGACAACTAGTGAGAGGGAGATTTGAAAATAAAAAAAAACTGCAGAAAGGAAGATGAGACACAATACAAAAGAGCTCAAAAGAATATCACTGGAATGAAGGGTTATGACTGGGCAAGCACTTTATGACCCGGTTATATTTGAAAAGCTTTCCAGCGCTGGAGAGAGCTAAACAGAAAGGCCTGAAAACAGATGTGGAGGCTGCTTTGATTCCTCCTCACACGTGATTAACACTGGCTTTTGATTGTCATTGGTTGTCTGGAGCTGCTGTGCTAGTGACTTACAACAAACTGTTGTTTGTATTTACTCTTGTGTACTGTATGTTCATTTTATGTGCTTCCTTGTCATTCATTCATCATCTGCGCTTTTTTTTTTCATTAAGCATTATTTTGTTGCACGTCAGCTGTGATAAACAGACATTTTCTCTCGCATTGTGTGTGTAACAGTGGCTAGATAGTGAGAGTTTTGCAGGTAAACTACTGCACACTGATGATCACTAGAGAATGAGGGGTTTAGTGTCAGTGTTAGTGCACTCACCTTGTCTGCCAGCAGCAAACGGGCCGGGGTTCAAGACCGACTCGGAGCAGGGTGGATAGGATTGGAGGGTGTGTTTTGGAAGTGGAGCAATTAGGAGAGGAGTGGGTTGATTTCAAATATCAACACTGTCCAACAGCGTTGTTCTACTTACAGCACCTTAATTTCCATCAATTACTCCCCCTTATATTGTTCCAAACCCACAAGACATTTACAAAATGTAAATGTAAGACATTTGTTCATCTTCAGAACACAAATTAAGATATTTTTTATTAAATCTGTGAGTTTTTTTTCTTATTTTTTTTTAATCTCCCATAGAAAGCAATGAAATTACCACATTTAAGAAGTAGTAAAAACGTTGTTAAAATAGTCAACATCACTACAGTGGTTCAATCTTAATGTTATAAAGCAGTTAGAATACTTTCTGTGTGCAAAAACAAAACAAAAACGACTTTATTCAACAATTTTTCCTCTTCCCTGAGAGTCTTTTACACAGTTGACGCAGTGAACGCAGTTTACGCCAGAACGTCCGTGTTTACGTCAGAACGCCGACTCAGTACTGGCCGGCTCCTGCGTCAGCATCACACACATGCATTGTGGTGCTTACATGAACAACGGCCAATACTGAGCCGACACTCAGAAATAGAACACAGAAACGATGAACTGCGTTCACTGCATCAACTGTGTAGAAGACTGACAGGGAAGAGGAAAAAAGAGTATTCTCATCACTTCATAACATTAAGGCTGAACCACAGTAGTCATGTTGACTATTTTAACAATGTCTTTACTACTTCTCTGGACCTTGAATCTGTTAATTACATTGCTTTCTATGAGAGATAAAAAACCTCACAGATTTCTTCAAAATATCTTATTTTGTATTCTGAAGATGAATGAAAGACTTTACGGGTGTGGAACCACACGAGGTGAGTAATTGATGACAGAAATGTCATGCTTCAAGCTGTTTTTGCTTCGTACAAAGTAACTAGGAAGAGAGTAGATGAGTTAAAAGCTGAAAATGAGCGACTCAGTGTTGGGGTCATTTCTACAAAAGTTACCTGGCTAATGAAACAATATGGAAAGAAGAAAAGGTAAGAATGCAGAATGAGATCGCACTTCCTAGAACTAATAAAGACATGCTTAAATCATCTGTGGAAACATTAGCCAACACTTTGGAGGAAACGAAGGCAGCTTATGAGATTATGATCAAGAATGGCTTAACTGAGAAAAACACCACACATTGTTAGGTGTCACATTGTGTAACGCAGTTCCAGAAATGCCAGATTTGCAGGAAGATAGCGCTGAGGGTTGAAAAAGAGATTCTCAGTCATTCAGTAGTCAGTACTCTGATTGTACAGTTAGATTTCCAGTGGCACCTCTGTGTGTGCTATTGAAGGAAGGGAAGAGCAAATGACCTCTGCCATGAACAGAGGATTTAATCCGAATGAATTAGAAACAGTGATCAAGTATATTGGGAAATCTGATCCTGCCAAATGAGATCCATTAGTTTTTCTGAAAAACTTGAGATTTATTAATTTACAGATGGTGATGCATGTGTTTTGTTGAGAATGTGCTTGCCTGACACTTTGTCTGGAGCCTTAATTCAGAAAGTAAAGGACAGAACTGTCAATAAGAATAGCAAGAGTAAATTCAGAAGGTGTTATTCTTTTCTATGCATGTGGAAAAGCTGGTCACATTGCTTTCTTTCAGAGTCACGTCACGTCCCCGCTCATCTTCCAGAGTCAGGTCACGTTGTGGTTGTTGTACCACAACCCTCCTCTGTTCTGTCGGGGCAACCCGTCATCAAACGTCAGAGGTTGGCATCCAGCATGGAGGATCCACCGCTGGTGTCAGTTCGAACAGCTGGTGTTCCCTAAACCAATTAATTTTAGTGCTCCTGCTCCTGAACTGATTCTGCTGTCTGCAGCGCTCCCCATTATGGGGGTCGCCTTAAGGTGTACCTTGGCCGCGTACATTACCGCTGAATCTCCAGAGGTGGCAGCATATGCTGCAGAACCTCATGAAGTGGCGGTGCTTGCTTCAGCTACATGCACGGTGGTGGTGTCCAGCGACATGCTCTCATCCTATCCTGAATCAGCCACAGAGTCCATTGATAAACTCTTGTCCTGTCTTGACCAAGCCGCAGAGGCTGTCTGTGAACTTTTGCCCAGAACCAGCCACAGAGGCCATTTTTGATTCCTCCCTGTTTACAGATAGTACCACTGTAGAACCTCCAGAGATGGCGGCATCCGCTGCAGACCCTCTAGAGGTGTCAGTGGTATGAACTTATACTCAGCTATGAACTTTCGCCATGTCCCGTCACGGCTAAGGAGGTGGTCTATGAACTTTTGCCCCATCCTGTCACGGCTAAGGAGGCCGTCTATGAACTTTTACCCTGTCCCTTCACCTAATCAGCATTGGTGGTTCCCGGTGTTGCCAGATCTGCCCTGGAGGTCTTCTGCTTCGCCGTGGGGGTCTTCAAGCCTGTCTGAGCTGCAGTGGTGATCCTCTGCTCCACTGTGGGGGTCTCCAAGCCCGTCTAAACTGCTATGGTGGTCGTCTGCTCCGCCGTGGGGGTCTTCAAGCCCATCTGAACTGCTTTGGTGGTCGTCTGCTCCGCCGTGGGGGTATTCAAGCCCATCTGAACTGCTTTGGTGGTTGTCTGCTCCGCCATGGGGGTATTCAAGTCTGTCTACCTGGCCATCTGTCCAGTCTTTGCCCTGGTCAGCTGTCCAGCCTTCTTCACCCTGGTCGTCTGCCCCTCCATGGACCTGGCCCTCCATTCCGCCCCCTGTTCCACCTGTTTAGCCTTTTTTTTTTTCTTGTCTCCGTGTTCCTTGTCTTTGCTTAGCCTTGCCTGTGTTTTGACCCTGCACTGTTTCCTTGTTTGATGATTGTTTGCTGCCCGCCTTGACCATTGCCTGTGTTTTTGGATTACTCTTTTGCCTTGCCTTCCTCTTACTGTTTGCTGATGATCAACCTACTGCCTGTTTGACTATGCTCTTCTAATTAAATAAAGCCACACCATCAGTTACTCTTACAGCTAGCAGCCAAAAAAAAATCTTTATGTCTGGTGTATTATCTGTTTGTTTCACTTTTAGTATGTTATTAAAGATGCATGATGGGTAAGAGTCTAGTTTGACCTGTAAGATTTGACTGTTTTTGAAACACCAGTTTACTGTTAAGTTGTTTTGTGAGAACATCAACTGTGAGGTTGATAAAAAGCAGGACAGGAAGAAACTCTTAGTCTACAAACTAAACACACATGCACTAAATGGCCACTCTCACATGCAAGCTGTTTGTCTATATATCTGATCAAACCACAGAATGTACAGAATTCAAACCCCAGCAGGTTTCAGTTTGACTCATTATTAGCTGCTAGAGTCACCTCAATAAGACTGGTAAAGTGAGATGGAAGAGGGTACGCCGAATACAATAACTGATGTTAACTGAAATGATTGAAGTTGACTGTTTTAAAACCAATAAGCTCTACTTATCATGAGAATTAGGAATATTAATACAATTCCACTCTTATGTTTTAAAGCAATAAATCAACTACTAAATGTATTAGTTTTAAATGATAAAATAAAAATGTTTTTCACTATTAAGAACAATGAAAGTACTTGTTATAGCATGTTAGAGCATGTGTATATAACAATACCATGCATTTAGAGAGCATGTGAACTAGAAGGGTCAAACTGTTGGGGGAGGATTCTCAAAGTAGATGAACAGATTGAGTGTTTTCAGTGGTCAGACTTTTCACTGAACATTTGAAGAAAATGTTTCACATGATTGCTTTGTTCTGTTTGTGCTGGTGGAGTCTGACTGGTAAGTTATAAATATATATTTTTGGCTTAATATTAGTAACATTTTTCACAGATGTGAAAAGTTTAATATATAATTTAAATCGCTATAGTTAATCTTCAACCAGTGGAGACAGAGAGAGAATCCTCTATTAGAATCCTCACTTCAAGAATTCAAGATGTTGAAAACATCTGTAAGAATTTAACTTTTCATGGCGTAACTGACTTATATCTTCAATCATTCATTTTGCTCTATGGCAGATGAAAAATTATAAATATCATATTTTCAGTTCACACACATCTGTGTTCATAAATCCAACCTTTCACTTGCTTGTCTGACTTTTCTGAGTTGTTAATGTTTTTTTTTCAGTTCAGGCTTAGTTGATTTCAAGCTTTATAAACCATCAGAAGCCTTTATCAGTGTAAAATCTGTTTGTTCATCAGGTGTGTTTGGTGATTCAGTGTCAGTGATGGAGGGAGATTCTGTCACTCTAAACTCTGATCGTACTGAAATACATGAAGATGATGATATACTGTGGAAATATGGGGCTGAAAAGTCTCTCATAGCTAAAATTAAAAAAAATAAGCAAAACTTCTCTGATGTTCCTGATGGGAGATTCAGAGACAGACTGAAGCTGGACAATCAAACTGGATCTCTGACCATCATGAACACCACAACTGAACATGCTGGAGTTTATGACGTAAAGATAAGTGGACTGAAACTGACATCGAAAACATTCATTGTTTCTGTTTATGGTGAGTAAAAAGCTCATGTCCACATATTCTTGTTTTATTAGGAATATTTTGAGTTAAGCTCAATCAACAGAATTAATTTGTACAAAATCATTTAGACATTTTGGCATCATGCCTTTAAATTTGCTGATGCAATATACAAAAACGGTTTCATCTATTGGCACAAAATCCAGAACTTGGCCTGAAGAAGATCTGACTCCAATTTGGTGAAAAATGGACAAACGGTCAAGGAGGAGTTTGAATAAAAGAGGTTTTGAAAGAAAATCAAATTGGCAGACAGTAAGATCAGCCAACTTTGACAAAATTGGCCTCTAGACCTTCTGCGCCAGAGAAACGTGCATGCAGCCATTTTTAGAATTTTGTCTTTGAACTTCCGTTTTTGCAGTATCACTGTCACAGAACAATTAGCTGGTTAAGTAGATTTACTTATTGTATTACTTAAAAAAAAAAAAACTTTGACCACAAGGTGATGTAAAACTTTTTTTCAGGGTGTGACATACAGATGATATTTACCAGGATTCATAATGATATGCAAAATAATTCTTAAAATAGCATTTTGGGACAAATCCTGCAAAAAAAAAAATTATAATAATTAATTTGACTCGGCATGACCCAAGGAAAAAAAAAATCATGTTAACACTCATATTGTTTGTCTTGTAGCTGTACTATTCATTGCAAGTACCTTATTGTAACTCGTAAGATTTTTGCTTTTTTTAAAAAAGAAAAGTAGGGACAACTGGAAATTATTTTTGCGGTAATTACCATTATGTCACAAATGCTCCAGATTGAATTTGTACTAAAAACCAGATTATTCCTTTCTCTTTATTTTCTCATGTTTTCAGCTCATCTGCCTGTTCCTGTCATCAGCAGAAACTCTTCACAAAGTTCATCGTCATCATCAAATTGTTCATTGGTGTGTTCAGCTGTGAATGTGGGTCATGTGACTCTCTCCTGGTACAAAGGAAACAGTTTATTGTCCAGCATCAGTGTGTCTGATCTCAGCATCAGTCTCTCTCTACCTCTGGAGGTGGAATATCAGGATAAAAACACCTACAGCTGTGTGCTGAACAATCCCATCAGCAACCAGACTCAACATCTGGACATCACTCACCTCTGTCACATTGAAGGTACAATATGTAATATATTTGCAGTAAAATATCCAAAAACCACTAGGCTAGTGTTATATATTTTGTCCAGCTGATTACTAACAATATCTCTAATGTTTTCAACTACTTGTAAATCATGAGAAAATTCCCATTCTAAACAGTGACACGGGGCAGTGCAGTCGCCTGTCAATGACGTCAGTTACCGTTTGTTACCGCCTTTACTGACGTAGAAACCACATGACAACAGTGTCGTGGACTAAAGCGGAAGCAGCGTCGGCGATTGTGTCATAATAAAAGTCCCGCTGCTCGTGAGGCGTGTGTTGCGCAATCGCTCCAGCGGCCTCGTTCAGCTCCCACAACACTCGGTCCTGCTCTGCTTCATACTACAGTAACGTTAATAATCGCATCCATTAACATGTTTTCTTCCCAAGTCCTATTGCACTGCCTGTTGAGGTGGAGACCACATGTCCCAAGATTCCACACTCAAACTTGCCGTCATCAAGCTACGCCTTTGTTTTGAATAGGCCTCTAGCGACCTCTAGCGGACAAAATTATCACATACTGCACCTTTAATGACTGTCTCTCTTTTCAGGTCCTCCAGTCTCTCTGATAGTGTTGATCTTTGCTGCTGCTGCTGGATTTCTGTTGAATGTAGTTACAGTCGTGATGTGCATCTACAGGAAACATGAAAAAACAGGTAGGGAAAGCAAGCAATTAAAGTGTTAGTTCACCCAAAAATGAAATTTCTGTTATTTATTACTCACCCTAATGTCATTCCACACCTGTAAGACCTTCGTTCATCTTCAGAACACAAATTAAGATCTGAGAAAATCCGAGATATCCTCCAAAGAAAACAACATAATTACTGTCATTCAAGGTCCAGAAAAGTACATGAGCAGCACAAAGCATGCATGTGATGCTGATGCTGGAGCCGGCCAATAATGAGTCGGCGTTCTGATGTATAACCTGAAAGTGCTGGAGAGTGTCTACAACTTAACAGCATAGGAGAATGCAGGGAAGAGAAGAAATAGTTGAATAAATTTGTTATTTTTTATTTATTTATTTTTATGCACAAAAAGTATTCTTGTCGCTTCATAACATTAAAGCTGCAGTCCGTAGCATTTTTTGGTTAAAAATTATCCAAAATCATAGAGCAAGTATAACCAGCCAGTGTTCAAAACTATCTCCTTACCTTAGCCCGATTCACAGCGGTAAGCTTATAATAATGTTCTAATTCGAGTGGTACTGGAGGTTTCCACGGGAAATTCAAGCATGCTGCCGTTCGTCTTTGCATCATTATTTCAGGTGAAAATTCTTATTTTGGTCATACTTCCAAGACTACAATCTGTAATTCTGAGGTACCTGTACAGTATCCACTGGTGCACTGACAGCCACACATTTTCCTCAATACATTAGATTCATCCGCGCTGAGGAGCCGTGCCGATGCACAACCCACGTAAAGATGATAATTCCACAAATAACTGCAATTGCTGGTTTCAAACAGAGA
This sequence comes from Anabarilius grahami, assembly GCA_003731715.1. Classification (NCBI taxonomy): domain Eukaryota; kingdom Metazoa; phylum Chordata; class Actinopteri; order Cypriniformes; family Xenocyprididae; genus Anabarilius; species Anabarilius grahami. Next base: position 508,375 of record RJVU01079885.1, on the reverse strand, counting down.
TGGCGACAAAGAGGCAAATCTTATGGACTGTAGAGTTTGGAACGGCGTGAGGGTGAGTAATTAATGACAGAAATTAAATTTTTTGGTGAACTAACCCTTTACAGCAAATGTCGATTAATTTTTTTCAAAGCACAAATTTTCATATGAGATTTAAAACTATGTTTTAACACGTGATTATTTATACAGTCCAGACCCCGGAGGAAAACACTGATTCAGCAGAGTGTAATCCAACAACACCAAAAACAGTAAGATCATTTATGATTAAGTTGTAGTCAGTCAGGCTGATTGAAGCTTGTTGATTGAAGTGTGTGCAATATGCATCAGACAGTCAGTGAACAGATGTGGCAGATGTGGATCTTGGTCATTATTACCTTCAGTAAGGGAGGCTCAAAAGTGTTTTTATGCTATTTACACTAAGTGTATGTACTGTCTGAAACTCAGGGTACACACTAACACAATTTTTGCATTCTTCAGAACAATACGTTCATTTGCATTAATCTATTTATTAGCACACACAAAAAAAAAAATTTTTACCCAATAACAATAAAATATTATAATTATTGGTAAATTATTATTATTATTATATTTCATAATTAGTTACACATGTACTGCATTGCCTTTTTTTCATCAAAGTAGTGCACATATAATAATTTGTAGCATATTGTAGCAAAAATGGATCAAAATTCTAGAATCGTCAGTAATCTATCTTGATAATGTGGTGAATGTTTATATGGCTTTTAATGAATGGGATGCTAAATAAAATTTTTACTTTACATAAGATTTTCCTAGTAAAGAGGCAAGAATGAACTCCATGATTCCTGTTCTTTCCAAAAACAAAGCACTTGAATACAATAAGCTTGTAATCACAACTTCAGAAGTAGGAAATTTCCAATAGTACTTGAAGGCAGCATTAGGGTGTGTTTATGTCATGTAATTAATATGTAATTAACATGACATATACTGACTACAACGTCACCTGTTGTCATCTTGAGACTATACGGTTATTTAGGCATAGCCTGAGCACAGCATTAATTCATTGATACAAGGGACAGTGACTGCTGGCAATGAAACAAGAGATCAATTTCATGAAAATGAGCGGCGATACAGATATATCTGCTGACTGATGCAGTTAAAGTGTAAGGTTTAAAACACAATGTAGGCTATACACTTATCATTGCAATTATTAGCTAAGAAATTATTTACAGACACTTTAATGAGGTCTTGTTTTAAAGGTTTGTCTGCAATTAATTTTCACTCAGGTTGCATCAGCAGGTTTCTGATTGAGTTTGTGTTTCCTTTCAGAGATTCCTTAGAAAGAAAGAGGCTTTGTATGAAAATGTCCCAGAAAAATGATGATCTGGAATTGATGTCAGAGCTCATACGGTCCCTGACTCACAACTTTTGGTTGTCTCCAGAATTTCTCTGTTTTGCTTTTGCTCTACATTGTTTGATCAC
>RJVU01079885.1:484576-506892 GCA_003731715.1 Anabarilius grahami | reverse complement strand
GTATTGTTGTTGCTCCATAGTACTGTAATTTAGTGGTTCACAATAGTACAGCATCACATGGAAATGTACTACATTTTTGGTAACATTTTACAATAAGGTTAAATTATTAACATTAGTTAATGTATTAACTATCATGAACTAACAATGAGCAATACATTTTTTACTGCATTTGTTAATCTTTAGTTTTTTTAACGTTATTATTTTTTATTAACGTTAGTTAACTAAGATTAATAGAAGTGCAGTTCATTATTAGTTCATGTTAACTAATGTTAATTAATTAACTTTATTGTAAAGTATTACCCATTTTTTAAATATTGAACCCGCCTTTCATTGTGCTCTTTTATCCGTCTTGTTTCTTTTAAATAAATAATTGAATATCAAATGTGGTGCATTGTGTTTTACAGTTGTCTATCACAGAACATTTGGCATGTGTAGCAAGAGCTCATCATCGCTCTCTAGTGTCCAAGGAAGAACGCACATCACTCTAACAGTAATAATATTGCTACTTTTGCTCTATAAGTAGATGCTGTAATAAGAGAGGAAGAGCTAAAGAACAAATAATTAACAAAATAAGCCATCTTAAGTGATTTGACTCCCTATTTGAAAAATTAAGAAGAAATCCATTTAAACACAGATTACTTTGATTAATTAGAATAAAAATACATTTCACACATTTAATTAGCTTTATTTTGGGTGACCTAAATCCATTTGGTCTCGTCTGGATTTATAAAATGCCTAAAATGACTGGGTTGGCTTTGGTCTTCTCTGGTGGGTCTCTCTACAGTCATAGTACAGTATTTTCATTGCTTTGACCACCCTCTGTCACGCACACCATGATTAGTTAATTATGTACGGTGCCTGCATGCTATTGGTCCAATATTGGCTATTGGCACGCTACTGCACCAATAGTAGGCTAAATCACAACAGCAAGCCAACACATATTCCTTCAACGACCTGAGGCCTGTTGCATGAAACCAGCTGAACAAACTCAGTTTCAGAGTTGGTTCAGAGTTGACAAAACCAGACAAAAACAACCTGCCCTGGTTTAGAAAATCTAATTGGATTTTGCAGAAAACATGTTATTGGATTGGGTTATTCAAAAGAAAAGAAAAGAAAATCTTGGTTTTGATCTGGATCAAATCATCAGTTTGTGTTGTTAAAATGTTTTAGTACAATTGGGATACCTTGTTTTTTTTTTTTCAAACAAACAAACAAAAACAGGATTATTCTGATCCCAGCAGAAGGCTGGATTTCAGGAACAAAAATGTAATTAAAACTATAAAATTAGTCAAAAATACACTTACAGTACATTTACATTTTGTTTAGCAGATGCTTTTATCGAAAGTGACTTACAAATGAGAGTGCATTCAACATTTTATCATACAAGTTAATAGGGAACTGAAGTAAGAGGAATTTTTTTATTAATCAGTGGGTAGTTCGGGAGTAGTCAGGTGCATGAGGAACAGGTGTGTTTTCGGTTGTTTGCCTGGCAACTCATTCCACCAGAGAGGAGCAGAATGGGTGGACGTTTCTTGAGAGCGATTTGGTGCCATGTTGTGGGGGAACAATCAGGCGTCGTTCATTCGCTGAATGTAGATGGTGAGAGGGGACGTATACCTGTAGGAGTGATTTTAACCATTATAATGACGGTTATATTGTATAACCATTATATGATAATGTAATGAAAGTATTTAAAGTTATATTCAAGTAAAAACACTTAACATGTTCATCTTTTAACATGATTTCACCCATGCACACAGTGGCACCAAAAAGTATATGGACAAAACCACAGTGTTAGTAAGAATGCATTAAACGAACTGTGCAATAGCATTATGGCTAGAAAAAAAAAAGTTCTGTCATGACAACTCTCTGAGAGATTGGCATGGTAATGGATACATCAATACGACATAAGAATGTCTTCATCAAAAACAAATTTACGATTGTACAGCCAAAGCCAAATGGCTACCTTGCCGACTGGCTTAACAACTAATTATGTGTGCTTTGGCTACCATGCAGACCAGCTTAGAAACATGCACTATGTGTTCTTGCAAACAATAGAATATCCCGTTGCAAGCTGGTAAAAAAAAGGAAACCCAGCAGCCACCTTTTACTGTAACGCTCTACTGGGTGGTTGTTCTGCTCGGCTTTTAAACAGACTACAGTTGGTCCAAAATGCGGCAGCTAGAGTTCTTACTAGAACCAGAAAGTATGACCATATTAGCCCAGTTCTGTCAACATTACATTGGCTCCCTATTAAACATCGTATAGATTTTAAAATCTTGCTACTTACCTATAAAGCTCTAAATGGTTTAGCTCCCAAATATCTAAGCGAGCTCTTGGTGCATTATAGTCCTTCACGTTTATTGCGATCTCAGAATTCAGGCCAGTTGATAATACCCAGAATATCAAAATCAACCGAAGGCGGCAGATCCTTTTCCTATTTAGCACCTAAACTCTGGAACAATCTTCCTAGCATTGTTCGGGAAGCAGACACACTCTGTCAGTTTAAATCTAGACTAAAAACACATCTCTTTGCTCTTGCATACACATAACACATTATCAATACATAAACATTTTTTCAAATCCGTTAAAGGATTGTTACGCTGCAATAATTAGGTCGGCCGGAACCGAGAACATTTCCTATAACACTAGATATACCTGTAGATCAGAATAAGAATGGCATCTACGCTAATATCAGTCTCTCTGCTTATCCTGAGGTTTGCCGGGTGCTGGACCCAGGCCGTATCCAGATCAGATGGAGAACCTGTGCCTGGACCTGACTACAACGTGGCCCAGGAGACAATGGGCCTACAGATCCAGTTCTGGCTGCATCTATAATTCAGATTTTTAATCTCCGTATCCGCTTACATATATTTATATATATAATCTACTTTTAATCCCTATAATAAAACTGTATAATTCAGATTTTGATCTCCATATCCATTTACATATATTATATATATCTTCCAAGGGGTTTTTTCCCTCCTAGGACTTTTTTCCCAGTGTTACCACACTGGGTTTTTCTCCTAGGGGGTTTTTTCCACCCCTGGGAGTCAGCCGACATTGGCTTAATGTAGCACCATCTTGTATATGTTACATATTACCACGCTTGCTTGTACAGCTTATTTTTAACCACTTATCTTTTTTCTGTGCTTCTAATATGTAAAGCTGCTTTGAAACAATTACCAATTGTAAAAAGCGCTATATAAATAAATTTGACTTGACTTGACTTGACCTATAACTCCACAACTAAACATGATGCTTAGTTTAACTGCATTGATTATGCGTGACTCAACAACGTGGATCTGAATCAACCACATACATTTAACATAGCTAATAAAAACATTGCTCTTGAAATAAATGAATGCATCTTTAAAGTTTTGCCCCTAATATGATGACCCCTTTTAAGTGCAATGCTTATCACTTAAACTGTTATCGTATCTGTGAAAATGGTGTATAAACTGCAATGATATATAATTGATATACAATCTCACCTCATGCAGCAGAAGTGATCCAGTCAAAATGCTACAACTGTAACTGCATGAGGGGATAATATGCCGTAAATTTCCCGCTGACTTTAGCTTTATTTAACATCACAACGGACATACTGTAAGAAATAAAATGATTACATTTGGACAAAACCTTTATATGGAAAGCAGCCCAACTACAGCAAACACTGATCTACATTATGGTGATCTCAAATGAAACATGTCAACAGGTGCATGAGTGAATCACTGAATCATATAAGCAGTAGTGTTAGCTGCTGCATACACACGTGTAGCTAACACTACTGCTTATATGATTTAGTGATTCACTCGTGCAACTGTTGACATGCTAGTTTAAAACTGGTAAAGATTGCTCCATTCAGAAATTAAAAAAACAGACCACACTATATGCGCAGAGATGCAGAACAAAAGAGCATTCACTTATCTTAGATGTTGATTTCAAATGCGTTCTGAAGCGTGCTGCAATCATATATACTTAACATTGATTTCTGAACTTGGAGTGGTCTCTTAATTTTTTCCAGAGCTGTATGTAGGTTCTTGGTGAATCACAGCTTTTAATACTCTGCCTTATTAAAGGTACAATTTGTAATATTTTTTTCTGCTAGAGGTCGCTAGAAGCCTATTCAAAACAAAGGCGTAGTTTGATGACACCAAGTTTTAGAGCGGAAACTTGGGACATGTCGTCTCCATCTCAACGGACGGTGCAAAAGAATAGGGATTGGAGTCGGGAAGAACTCATGTTCATGGATGCGATTATTAACGTTACTGTAGTATGAAGCAGAGCAGGAGCGAATGTTGTGGAGCTGAACGAGGACGCTGGAGCGATTGATCAACACACGCCCCACGAGCAGCGGAACTTTTATTATGTCACAGTCGCCGGCGCCGCTTCCGCTTTTCCGGTCATGAGTATGAGGTTTACGGGAGCTGTCCTTGTCGACAGAACCAGCGGCAGATGGTAAACAGTAATTATGTTCCATAAATAAGCAACACAATCCACCATAAAACGTGCAAGAAGTAAATAAGGAACTGCTTGAAGCAAGCTAGTGGTTTGGTGGACGCTAGACACTACTTCCGCATTTGTCCACGACACTGTTGTCATGTGGTTTCTATGTCAGTAAAGGCGGTAACAAAGGGTAACTGACATCATTGACAGGCGACTGCACTGCCCCGTGTCACTGTTTAGAATGGGAATTTTCTCAATATCTTACAAATTGTACCTTTAATTACTCTGGAAATGCAAAACAATTCAGGGTTTTAGGTTCTCTTTGTAAGCTTGAGTTTGATTTAATGCTTTTAATTTCACTGTCCCCCACCCACTCAACCATTTAACAAACAAATAACTTCAGGTTCAACCAGTGGATGACACAAAAGGGGGCAGGCCTTTTTTATTTTCATTTTCATGGCTATAAAATCATATGTGTGTCCTTTAACTGTTGCCAACCTTTTGATTCTCAACAGAAAGGTAAGACTATCTATGACTTTTTGGTAAGGTTTTGTTACCTTATGAAAGTGAATTTAATACTGAAGGGCTAATGTTTTAGGTCAAATACAATGTATTCCATATTCAATCAATAGTGCAAAGAATATCCCTAATTGTATTTGAAATGTACAGTAGTACTGTAACACCAAAAATGTAATTTTAATGTATGTTCTGCCATTTGTTACAAGAATGGATGCCATATTGATAGGCTGTGAAGGAATGAAAATGTGCAGATTGGATAAGAAACCATGGCAATGTGTACCATATGATCAAATGAAACCATAATTACCCCGGAGCGGGAACCATTACTTTATAACATTAATTTTCAGAAAAATTTATTAACTGTTATTAACAAGACATCCCCTCAAGAATTAAAGCACCATGAATGTTTTGCTGTCCGTAACATTAATGTTTCGCTGTCCATAAAACTTCACAAACAGCATTAGATTATGGAATCTGGACAATCCATAACATAATGGACATTAAGGAAACTGGACATTTTTATGTTCTTGGAATGTTACAAATCAACATTCCTAGAATGTTGAATTTTAAATCAAAATTAAGTTGAAAGAACATTTGAGGAACAACATACCTTTTAAAAACATTACCCTAACATCAAGAAAACTGGACATTTTTTTACGTTTCCAGAACCAACACTGAATATTTGGGAAATGTTTTTTTTGACATGTTGCAAGCTTTATTAAGTGCACTGACATAACATATAAAAACGATTATATTTGGATGTCACTACAGGGAGAAATTACCAGATTTATTATTAAAGTCATGTAAACGTGCTTTACTTGCGTTGTCAGTTTACTGATTTGCATAGGCAAAACTGGTTATTTTAATAAGCTGATAATTGTGAGCTACCAGCTGATTTGCATGTAAACGGGCAAAACTGGTTATTTCAATAAGCTGATAATTGTGAGTTATCAGCTTACTGGTGTTCATGTAAATGTGCTCATTATTGTATCCTGGTTTCCTTAACAATCAAGTCACACCAAATCAAACCCTAGGAACTGTTAACGGTATGGCAAGCCAAATTTACTTTTAATCATTCTAAGAATCTTGATATCAACAATTAAATTTTCACTAGTTAAAATAATGAAATTTTTACTAGTAACAATGGTAATTTCTGATATCAGGAATTTCATTTCCACTAGTGAAGACGTGAATTCTTGATATCAAAAATGACATCACTCACAGAAATCACAGTCTTGATATCAAAACATTTTTTCCTTGATCATTGTTTTAGCATATTAAGCCACATTAAGCAGTTTTAAGTGTTCTAGAATGTCCCTTCTTGTGTGATATATTTTAAGTCCTCTGAGGCCATATAATAGCTTTATGTCCGATAAAACTGAAATATAATTTGTTATTAGCTGAAAATCTTCTCCTCCACTTTTATAGCTTTTATATCTCCTTCATGCTTTAAATCACGAGCAGTCACAAAACATACACACTTAAATTTGGGTCAGTTTGAACTATACATGCTTGCGAAGCAGAAGAGAACTAGAGATAGTGGCTAAAGATCAAGGCTTGTAAATTAAAGTCTGCTAATTCAAGCTCCACAATGATTGAGGTATCCATAAAGATCTCCAGTGTGCCCTTTGGTGTTAATGATTTGAAGAATATTACATACAAACCCAATTCCAAAAAAGTTGGGACACTGTACAAATTGTGAATAAAAACAGAATGCAATGATGTGGAAGTTTCAAATTTCAATATTTTATTCAGAATACAACATAGATGACATATCAAATGTTTAAACTGAGAAAATGTATAATTTTAAGGGAAAAATAAGTTGATTTTAAATTTCATGGCATCAACACATCTAAAAAAAGTTGGGACAAGGCCATGTTTACCACTGTGTGGCATCCACTCTTCTTTTTATAACAGTCTGCAAACGTCTGGAGACTGAGGAGACAAGTTGCTCAAGTTTAGGAATAGGAATGTTGTCCCATTCTTGTCTAATACAGGCTTCTAGTTGCTCAACTGTCTTTGGTCTTCTTTGTCGCATCTTCCTCTTTATGATGCGCCAAATGTTTTCTATGGGTGAAAGATCTGGACTGCAGGCTGGCCATTTCAGTACCCAGATCCTTCTTCTATGCAGCCATGATGTTGTAATTGATGCAGTATGTGGCCTGGCATTGTCATGTTGGAAAATGCAATGTCTTCCCTCAAAGAGACGACGTCTGGATGGGAGCGTATGTTGTTCTAGAACTTGTATAAACCTTTCAGGATTGATGGTGCCTTTCCAGATGTGTAAGCTGCCCATGCCACACGCACTCATGCAACCCCATACCATCAGAGATGCAGGCTAGAGGTCTACAAAGAGGACCCGAGACCCGTACGGGTTCGGGTCTATATTTTAAATGGTCAGACTGGTCCGGGTCGGGTTTCAATCTATTACTTCGGTTCCCGGGTCTGTTTAACATTGTGTGTATACCCGAGCCGATCTGATTCGGAGATCACCCGGCTGTGTTGAAAGTCAGTCAGCGCTGTGCATGTGTTTTGAAACTTGCAAAGTAGCCTATGAGTTGGGAAATAAGGTGAAAAAACACGAGCGACCCCAGCCATCAGAAGCAGAGTGGGCGGAGTTAATGCAAGCGAACGGTGATCATCGAGTTTTCCTATTCCTATTGTGTGCAAAAGTAATGCAAACAAACTTTAAATCTCAGAAACTGCTAGCAGCCTTGCACACTCACATTTATATAACATATTCCATCAACAAAATCTGAGATAAACTATCGCACGAATGTTTTCTATGACGCTTAAAAGCTTATGTTTCAGGTTGCTCCAGCTAACGCGCATGTGCAGTCTCATGCGAGCGCACTTTATTTCTCCTATTTTTATAATAATATTATGAATGAACCGTCTTATTATATCTAAAGTTTTGGTCAGACTCGGCTCAGAAAGCACATAAATGATCGCAAATAAGTAATGCTAACGTCAGCGGCCATGTCACTGAACAAGCAATCGTTATTATAGTTCAAAAGGGCAAACAGTCAAAGTTATTTTATTATATGAGTTGACTCGAGATACAACAAAATGCAAAACTTCAAAGTCGCATTTTGTCATCGTGACAGCAGACTTTTAAAGCTGGAATAATGAGTGGATTAAGCATTTCAATCGGCAAGAGAGGAATAACGGATGGAGTTGCATCACAGTCAGGTACAATGGAGAAAGCTAACTTAGCCTACTAACATTAGACAAAACGTTTTATTTTCGCAACTTGTTTATTAATAGCAATTTGCTGTGGAATAGACCTATGTGCCGATCGGGTCCAGTCGGGTCTTGGTCGGGTTCAGTGCAGCTTTCAAATAATAGACGGGTCTGGGTAGTACATTTATGGCATTTCTCGGTTCTGCACGGGTTCGGGTCCAACTTTCAAAATTATAGTCGGGCCCGGGTCGGTTCCGTGTAGCACATTACGGGTCTCTTCGGGTTCGGGTATGACTTTTTGGACCCGTAAAGATCTCTAATACAGGCTTCTGAACTGAGCGCTGATAACAACTTGGGTTGTCCTTGTCCTCTTTAGTCCAGATGACATGGCGTCCCAGTTTTCCAAAAAGAACTTCAAATTTTGATTCGTCTGACCACAGAACTGTTTTTCACTTTGCCACAGTCCATTTTAAATGAGCCTTGGCCCAGAGAAAACGCCTGCGCTTCTGGATCATGTTTAGATATGGCTTCTTTTTTGACCTATAGAGTTTTAGCCGGCAACGGCGAATGGCACGGTGGATTGTGTTCACCGACAATGTTTTCTGGAAGTATTCCTGAGCCCATGTTGTGATTTCCATTACAGTAGCATTCCTGATTGTGATGCAGTGCCGTCTAAGGGCCCAAAGATCACGGGCATCCAGTATGGTTTTCCGGCCTTGACCCTTACGCTCAGAGATTGTTCCAGATTCTCTGAATCTTTGGATGATATTATGCACTGCAGATGATGATAACTTCAAACTCTTTGCAGTTTTTCTCTGAGAAACTCCTTTCTGATATTGCCCCACTATTTTTCGCCGCAGCATTGGGGGAATTGGTGATCCTCTGCCCATCTTGACTTCTGAGAGACACTGCCACTCTGAGAGGCTCCTTTTATACCCAATCATGTTGCCAATTGACCTAATAAGTTGCAAATTGGTCCTCCAGCTGTTCCTTGTATGTACATTTAACTTTTCCGGCCTCTTATTGCTACCAGTCCCAATTGTTTTGGAATGTGTAGCTCTCATGAAATCCAAAATGAGCCAATATTTGGCATGACATTTCAAAATGTCTCACTTTCAACATTTGATATGTTATCAATATTCTATTGTGAATAAAATATAAGTTTATGAGATTTGTAAATTATTGCATTCCTTTTTTATTCACAATTTGTACAGTGTCCCAACTTTTTTGGAATCGAGTTTGTAGTAAAATCCCCAGAATTAAATCAGCTCTGCTCAGAGTACATATGGTCCCTCTCTAAATAGTGTTAAAGTAACACTGAAGCAGAGTTAAAGTTAATGAGATAATTAAGCAATTAATAAGGCTGCGACTGAAGTCAGTTGTAGTTCTTGTGTTTCTCTTTTCTTCAGTGATTCTGCTTGTTAACAGCAGGTGTTCATCACTAATGCACAATCATCATTTAATTAATTGCTTAATTATCTCATTAACTTTAACTTTGCTTCAGTGTTATTTTAACACTATTTAGAGAGGGACCATATGTACTCTGAGCAGAGTTGATTTAACTCTGGAGATTTTGCTGTGTACTTAAAGTTCTGTTGCTTTGTGATTAGTTCTTCAAGATATGTCATTATAATTCTTTTCTTTTTTAAACATTATAGAACTATATTAGGAAAGGTCCTAGTTTGTGTGGAAACAGCGCAGAAAATCAGTCAAGGTTTCATCCGTAACTGACATTCAAATGGAGTATTATACAGTCTCAACCAAATATGGTACTCGGATTGAACTCCAGACTGAAGTAAAAGATAAACTCTCTAATCTTGATGTTGTTTTGGGAAATATGTTTGAAGACTGGGATACTGATCCTCAGCTTGTCTTGGAGAAGGAAGCAGAGTTCTACAGAGGAGCCCCACCACAATGGCTGAACTTCTACTGTGCTGAGAGAAATCATACACCTTTTGTTAAGAGGGACATATACACAAAAATAACAAAACTTATACAAAAGAAAAGAAAATCAAACTGTAGCATGTCCATTATTAACCTCTTTCATCAACCAGGCAGTGGAGGTACTACACTGGCAATGCAAGTTCTCTGGGACTTGAGGAAAGAGCTCAGATGTGCACGAGTAAATGATTCAGTATCAGATTCAAAAGCAATTGCGCAACAAGTAATACATCTGTTTAATGGGGCTGCTTCACAAAACCAGAACACAGTCCTACTACTTGTGGACAGAGAGACAGACACAAATGAGGACTTGCAATTTATCTCTGACTTGCAAGACAATCTGACAAAAAAAATAAAAGAGAGCAATATCAATGCAAACATTCCTGTGGTCATCATTTTAAACTGCCTTCGAAAAAAGAACAAAACAGGAAAGGAGAAACTAATGTTGTGTACAAGCCTTTCGAAAGAAGAGCAGGACAATTTTAATGCTAAACTTACAGAGATTGCTGAGAGACACGACAGACACAAGGAATTTCATGGTTTTAACATAATGCAGAGGAATTTCAGCCAAACTTACATTACTGAGACCTGTGAATATCTCAAACCTTTAAAGACAAAAAGGAGACCTCGCAACGCTCAAATGCTATCTTATTTGGCTTTGATTAACTCGTATGTCCCAGGTTCATATCTTACTGAGACCTTGTGTCTGGAATTTGTGGATAAGGAAAATCACATTCCTGGCCGTCCCACTTTGGAAAAACAAATGGGAGCCTTTGCAGATCTTCTGGTCATGTATTCAACACGTCCTGGAGAGACCAAATATAAGGACAGATGTATACGAATGGCACATCCGATGATCGCTGACAAGTGTCTACAATTACTAACCGATGCTGGCGTAACCTTGAGTGACACGACTATTAAACTCCTCTCAAACTTATGCTCTCAAACAATCCCACCTTACTTGGTGAAAACAATCAAACATCTGCTTACAAAGCGAGAAAAATATCTGCCAAACGGTGAGAGAGAAGAAACACTTCACAAGTTCTCCAATCTTATCCAAGATATTACGGAGAAAGAAGAAAAATCCATGTGTGTAGGAGTGTTCAAAAATGCAGCTAAGAAGCTTCCACAGGATCCATTTATTCCACAAGCTTTTGCACGTTTTTATTACATCAAGCAAACAGATTATGCAAGAGCTGAAACCTGGGCGAAAATTGCTATTAAGATGGAACCAAATAATTCTTTTATCAGAGACACGCTTGGACAAATCTACAAAAACCAACTGAAGAACCACAACCTTGAAATTCTTTCTAGAAAGATTTTACAGATTGGAAAGCAAGCGTTTAAAGCTTTTGAAGAAGAGGCAGAGATCGCAGAAAAGGAACTAGACCCAAAGATGCAAGAGGACGGTGTGACACATGTCTCTGCTGTTTTTAATTACAGAGGGCTTTTTGGCTACATACAGGTAGCAAACACGATGTTCTACAAGCTAAAAAACATTAACCCAGAATGGTCCAAAGTGCTCAGACAGGAAACAAAGTCTCCCAGTTTAATCAGCTCTGAAAATTGCAAAAAATACCAATCTCTCCTCACAAGTTTAAGGCAAAGAATTGAAGAGAAATGCAATTTTTTTGAGACCTTTCTAATATACTCAAAGCCAAACATTGATAAAAATGAACCACAGTACATTTGGACAGACACTGCCAAGTGCTACGAAAATTATATAAAAGAAGAGGAACAATTCAGCAGGTCTTTTGCAGGTCTGCTTTCCGCTTTAAGCCACATCACAAGTGTTTCTGACCTGGAGCAAATCACAGAACAATGGAGAGAGATTTATGTGAATTCTCAGTTTGATATTGATGCTCAAAACTACATTCTCGCTAACATCATGTTGAGTCAGAAGTCTGCAAACTCTGAAATACTCAGACCAGTGCCAGAGCTCCAGAACATATTACAGAAACTTTGGGGGAGAGAGAACAAAAACAGAAGCCCAGAGTTTTACCTCTTGGTCCTTTTGCTGTTTTGGCATGATAGTGCAAAGAAAACCGGTAACACTCCAGACCTTAAAGAGTGTGTCCAATACATGTGTGATTCATATGAGAGAACCTATCAGAAACACCTTCGCTCTCGCTACCTTGTTCCTCTCTTCTTCCTTGGGAGCGGTGGAGGATTTCAGAGACTTGTTCATTCCTCTGAACTACATAGGAGTAACCCTTACCACTTCTCTGATGTAAGAAATCAGATTGAGATCACCCGTCTCCTCACTGAAGAGCATGAGAATGCTGAAATCGAAAGTCTTCAGCGTATTGAAGGGGAGATCAGAAATCATAAGGTGTTTGCTTTTAGAGGTAGAAACCAAATTGAAGTTTCACCCCACAATCAGGCCAGTGTGTACAATAAAGACCTAGTCTCCTTCTACCTTGGCTTTACCATCAGAGGACCTGTTGCCTACAACATCAGATATGTCAAGAAATGTAAGTATTTTAGTATTAGTTTGTGTAGAAGTTTGTCTTTATCCCTCACACTCAGCATTAGTTTGTGTCTAAAATAAAATGTTTGATTCTCTTTTTCTTGCAGTTGCTCAGTTTGTGGACAAACACAAGGAGAAAATCATTCAGCATGTCAAGAAGGTGGATTCTATCATAGATGACCTTCGCCCACTGATTGGCACTGAGCAATACTCAACCATCATAGCAGCGTCAACAAACGAAGACAAAATGAGAAAACTCTACTCCATTATATCAGCAGGATATGAAATAAAGGACAAATTTTACCAGAGCCTTTCAAAGAATGAAAAAGACCTTATTCAGCTTTGGGAAAGAGAGTTCCAGTGAGTTGTACAGCGTGTTGTAATGTTCTAAAAGCGATATTTGATAAACTTCAAACAGTGCTACACTGTGCTCAACAAATTATTGACTCTAAATACTTCTGTTTTTTGTCCTAAAAGACTTTAAGATCATAACTATCAGTGTATTCAGTGTATTCAAATTATAAGCATGGGTTCCAATTATGGTACATGGGTTCGATATTGTTATAATGCTCTTTGTAATGATTTATTGTACATTCTTTCTAATTTTATGTACTAAGTAGTTTGTTTTTTAAAGAAATTTCAGGAATTGTATAAATCAATCAGTTAAAAATGTTTCATATACAAGTAATTTGCTGTTGTAGTAAGACTGCATTTATTGCAATAAAAGCAATGTTCCATAAACTCTCTTGGTTATACCTTGGAACAACAACTGTCACGTTGGGTTGTAGCATTTAATCGCATGACAAAGGAGATATCAGGAATCTTTAATGGAGTAATCCAAACAAATAACAGGAGAAATAACCAGGAAATAAAATACAAAACACCACATACCGTTAAACAAAGCTAGACAAAGAATAGACTGAAACTAAGGGCTTAAATACACAGCAAACAGGAGTTAACAAGACTAAATTAACAAGACACATCTGAACTGAAGACACTAATTAATCAGTAACCAAGGAGACAAACAGGGAGGTACACAAGGAAAACTGACTATGAAACTGAAGACAGGGAGAAATCATGAAAACAGATCAAAAACAAACTCAAAACAGACATAACCCTGCCCACTCCTGCAAAGGTGCGTCCTCGTGCTGTACAAAAATAGCCCAACATAGGAGGGAGGGCGGGGGCTCTGGAGGACGGCGAGGAACAAACAAAAGTCCAGGGGGTGGGAGGATTGGTGCCCTGGAGGCTGACTAGGAGAGTCTTCAGCAGGGCGGGAAGCCTCCAGGGCGGTATCTGTGATGCAGGGATCCAGGGAGTTGCTGGTAGCTCTGGGAGCCACCAGGGTGGCTCTGGTTCAGGAGGCCATGGTGGCGCCGACAGTTCAGGGGGCCAGGGTGGAACCAACAGTTCAGGGAAGGCCTTCTTGGCTGTAGACGGGTAGCCCCCCGCAAAATGTTCTTGGGCAAAGCTACGGCTGTTTGTGCAGCCCACACACACCAATGAGCTATAGCCATGATGGTCGATGTTGTCCTCACAGGGATGGGCTCTGTGGCGGAGTCTGTAGCGGACTCAGGGGCAGATATATAGTTCCTTGTTTGTGGAACTTCTTTTGGAGGTGTGAGTTTTAGTGTCCTGTCTTTTCATCATGGCAGATGAAAGGAACTCCTGATGCAATGAGGGGTTTGCCCTCATGTTTGGCTGCTGATCAGTACAACTGTACTAACCAATTCTGCAGAATTGCGAGGAGGGGGCCTTGATACCACGTCTCCACTTCACGCTCACTACTGCGCAGACTTGGGCTCCAAGATGTCAGTTCCATATTGGGACATTGGCGGCTTCACTTCTCTACAATGGGAGAGTGAAGGTGCGTCATCCATATATTTTTCCAGTCTATAGTCTGGACTTACATAAATCATGCTCTTGTACACTTACGGAAAAAATTTAACTGGCGCTGCGTTTGTAGAATAGGGAAGGCGACATACAGCATAAGCTTTTTGAAGAATACGAAAATGCGGTTTTGGAGGAAGCACTCGCAAGGCGATCATTTGTTTATATAAAGCATATACATTAACATTTTTTTCGAAAATGACAGATCGTTTCTCTAGATAAGACCCTTATTTACCTCATCTGGTATCGTTTAAAGCCCTTTGAAGCTGCACTGAAACTGTAATTTTGACCTTCAACCATCTGGAGGCCATTGAAGTCCACTATAAGGAGAAAAATCCTGGAATGCTTTCATCAAAAACCTTAATTTCTTTTCGACTGAAGAAATAAGGACTTAAACATCTTGGATGACATGGGGGTGAGTAAATTATCAGGAAAATTTTATTTAAAAAGTGAACTAATCCTTTAAGCAGCAAGTTAGATCTCCAGAATGATCTCACTCAAAGTTGGATCAACGCTGATTCAAGACACACAGAATCAGATTAACTCCTGCCGGCATGAGCCCAACTAGAGCCGATGCAATGCAATGTTTCATTAAAAGACAACAAAGCTGACCAGCCAGCTAGCAGCCAGGAAAATATCTGGTGTATTATTTAGCATTTTGTTTAGCTGTCAATCTGTAAATGTTATCAAAGACACATGTAAGAGTCTAGTTGACCTCTGATTTGACTTTTTGATGGATTCAGTATGTTATATGACTGTAAAGCTGTTTTATAGGGCATCAACTGTGAGATTCATTTAAAGCAGGACAGGAAGAAACTCTTCACCTACAAACTAAACACAGATGCATCAAATACCCACTCTCACCTACAAACTATTTGTCCACCCAACAGATCAAACCATGTTTCTAAAGAAAACCAACCACAGCAGGTTTCAGTTTGACTCGGAAAATGAGCTGCTCACAATGTGAGATGGCAGATAGTATAAACTTTTTTTTTTTCAGACTTTTCACTGAACAATTGAAGAAAATGTTTCACACGGTTGTTCTGTTCTGTTTGTGCTGTTGGGGTCTGATCGGTAAGTTATATATACATATTTTTGACTTAATATTGTTGTGAATAAATATTTTTGATTCTTTTTGCAAGTATTGATGCGGGATTTCCTTTTGTTTTTTAGATTTTTGACATTATTAGTCTTCTCTCCCATGCACCTTTCCATTACCTGGAGGTTTGCGATTGTAATTGTTTACTGGCCTAATATCAGTAACATTCTTGACATATGTTAGAAGCAATGGAAAATAATGGAAACTGCTATAGTGAATGTATTCAACCAGTGAATACACAAAGAGAGCGAATCCTCCATTAAGCCACTTTCTAATCTCAGGCCAGGCCCCGGTTCTTCGTAACATTAAGAGCCAGGGGGTGTAAACTTTTGAACAGGATAATTAATGGAAATTGTTATTATTTTGCTTAAAGAAGTTACAGTACAAAAGATTACATGTTTCCCAGAAGACAAAATAAGAACAAGTCCTATATTTAAAACTGTCAAAATGTTGAAAATATGCAGGTTAAATGATTAGTGCACTTTAAAATGAAAATTACCCCAAGAAGTATTCGCCCTTAAGCCATCCTTTTTTCTTCCTGATGAACACAATCAGAGTTATATTAATAAATATTTTGACTCGTCCAAGCTTTATAATGGCAGTGAAATGGGTCAACAAGTTTGAAGCTCAAGAAAGTGCATCCATTCATCATAAACGTACTCCACATGGCTCCGGGGGGTTAATGAAGTGAAGTGAAGCAATGCGTTTGTGTAAGAAAAATATCTATATTTGACACTTTACAAAGTAAAATATCTAGCGTCCGCCAGACCGCCTTCCGTATTCAACTTTTGAAAAAAGCTTTTTTGACTACGGAAAGCTTAGGACTATTTGTGGTGCAAGTTATTTGAACTGAGAGAGGCGTTATACTTTCTTGGTGGTCTGGCGGAAGCTTGATATTTTACTTTATAACTTGTTAAATATGGATATTTTTCTCACACAAATGCATTGCTTCACTTCAGAAGGCCTTTATTAACACCCCGGAGCTGTGAGGATTACGTTTATGATGGATGGATGCACTTTCTTGAGCTTCAAACTTGTTGACCCATTTCACTGCCAATATAAAGCTTGGACGAGTCAAGATATTTATTAATATAACTCAGATTGTGTTCGTCTGAAAGAAGAAAGTCATATACACTTAGGATGGCTTGAGGTTGAGAATCTTGGGGTAATTTTCATTTAAATATAATTAAATTTTCATTTAATTTTCAATTAAAAGTGAACTCATCCTTGAATTCAAAATTTCATGCTGTAATTTACTTAGCAGATAACTTTAAAAAAACAAAAAAAACATTAATATCATATTCATGTTTCCCATTTTTCATTTGTGTCTTTGCTGCAGTTCAGAAAGTTTTTCAGTTCATTTAGTTACAAACTATAGCTGATTTCAGGCTTTGTAGGGTCTTAATCAGTGTAAAATCTGTCTGTTCATCAGGTGTGTTTGGTGATTCAGTGTTCGTGATGGAGGGAGATTCTGTCACTTTATACACTGACCTTACTGAAATACATGAAGATGACATACTGTGGACATTTGGAGCTGAAAACTCTCTGATAGCTAAAAGAAAGAAACAAATCTTCTACACATATAATAGCACTGAGGGGATATTCAGAGACAGACTGAAGCTGGACGATCAAACTGGATCTCTGACCATCACAAACATCTCAACTGAACATGCTGGAGTTTATAAAGTACAGATAAGGACAGCAAAAGTGACAGCAAAAACATTCTGTGTTTCTGTATATGGTGAGTAGAGATCATTTGTCTTGCGCTTCAAATATTCTTGTTTTATTAAAGGAATAGTCAGTATAAGTTAAGCTCAATTAACAGCATTTGTGGCATAATGTTGATAACCCCAAAAAATGAATAAAAAATAAATAAATAATAATAATAATAAGCAAAACCGAGTTATGAAATTGGATCAAATTGTTTAGTGATTTTTTTAAACTCATTTTAACACTCATTGTTTATGTATTGTGTCTTTAATAAGTTCAGTAATGAAACCTTTTTGTGCAACTGATTTTCAGTCGTTGCCAGTTCAACAGCCAATCGATCGCTTCTTACTATCTACGCTCGCCTTTATTTTCCAGTCACATGTCTACATCTGCTATGGGTGTCTCTTTTGTCTTGCAGCAGCATGTGTTACTATCATACCCTCTTTGGGGTTTGTACTTACTCCGCAGCAGCAGCACATGTTTTCTTCTCTGTATTTCTTTTGGTTGATCAGAGTGAGTCTGGGTCCTCGCTCCACAGTCACAGCAGCAGCGGCGTAGCAGATCTAGACCACCACAACCAAACCTATTTACATTTATATTTCTCATTAATGACTGAATTAATTTCATGTCTGAACTATTGTAACAGTATTTTAACAATTTTAACAAATGTGCCAAACTGACTTCCTTTGTAAGTATCTCAGTTTAACAATTTGTTTTTTAACAATTTAACAATTTTTTATTTTTTTTTTTAAAGTATGGACAAATGGAAGTTATTAACATTTTCACAAATGTTGTCAATTGAGCTTAACTGGAACTGAAACCAGAATATGCTTAAACCATTTACATATTAAAAAGTTTAATCATTGTGTATTTTGAGAAGACGGAAACAAAATACGATTTTTTACTGGATTTATCAAGATTTGTTTATTCTCTCATGTTTCTCAGCTCGTCTGCCTGTTCCTGTCATCATCAGTAACTCTTCACAATGTTCTTTATCATCATCATCATCATCAAATTGTTCATTGCTGTGTTCAGCTATGAATGTGAGTCATGTGACTCTCTCCTGGTACAAAGGAAACAGTTTATTGTCCAGCATCAGTGTGTCTGATCTCAGCATCAGTCTCTCTCTACCTCTGGAGGTGGAATATCAGGATAAAAACACCTACAGCTGTGTGCTGAACAATCCCATCAGCAACCAGACTCAACATCTGGACATCACTCACCTCTGTCACACATGTGCAGGTACAACAGTGCTGATATTAATGTTAATTAAGCTTATCTGTGATGTTATACAGTGCTGATGTTTGATAAGTGTTTGTTGTAGATCAGATGGACAGATTCACTCACACTAATGACTCATTTTGTCATTTACAGATCAAGGGTTACCATTATTGTACATAGTGCTGATCTCCGCTGGATCTCTGTTGATTGTAGTCGTGATGTGCTGCATCTGCAAGAAATGTAGAAAAACAGTTCAAAAGAGTAAGCAATTAATGCATATGTCAAAATATCTACTTTTTTTAGGCACACATTTTGATATAAGATTGAAAACTTTGTTGTTTTAACATGTATGTTATCATTGTTAATGCAGCGGAGACCAGGAAGGATTCAGCTCTCTGTCAACAGAAAACACGAGTAAGATAATTTATGACTGTTTTGCAAGAAGTTATTGCAGTTGTTGAAGCTGGTTGACTGAAGTTTTGTGTCCAGCATCAGACTGTCAGTGAACAGATGTGGATGGTCAGCCTCGGTCATTACCGCTCGAAAAAGTGTAATCACAGTGTAAATGTTAACGTACTGTATGTTAGCGTTTACACATTTTGCAGATCTATAAATTACCACAAATCAAAACAAATTAGCATGCAGAAAATACTGTACTTTTCTTCAATAACAATGAAATATCACAGATAAATAATGTTTAAACTGTTCCATCCACCAGGCTCCTGATTGACTGTATTTTTTTTCTTGCAGAAAATAAAGAAGGAGGCTGTATATTCAAATGTCCCCAAAAGACGATGATCGAATACCTCTTTACACCTCTGTAGTTCACACACACACACAGGTTTGTTTTGCTATCTTAGTGGGGACTCTCCATAGGCGTAATGGTTTTTATACTGTACAAACTGTATATTCTATCCCCCTACACTACCCCTATCCCTAAACCTAACTATCAAAGGAAACATTCTGCATATTTACATTTTCAAAAAAACATCAATTAGTATGTTTATTAATCCATATCCCTCGTGGGGACCGCTGGCTGGTCCCCACGATGTAGGTGATCTCAGGTTTTTATTACATCGTGGGGACATTTGGTCCCCACGATGTAATATAAACAAGAACACACACACACACAACTTGTATAACATTGTTTTGTTTGTTATGTATGAGATGTTGTTGCTCTTGTATTATAGTTTACTTTTGTGGTTCACAAATAGCACAGCATCCAGAAACTCGACTAAATGTTCTATTTTTAACACATGGAAATGTACTAACTTTATTAAAGGTGCAATGTGTACATTTTAGAGGCATCTAGTGGTGAGGCTGCGCATTGCAATATAGAGAAGCTATGGTGGCCAACACAGGACAAATATGTTGTCATCTGAGACAGCAGAGAGAAACCAGTCAAGCAAATGCACTCTGTAGAGCAGTTTGTCCGTTTAGGGCTGCTGTAGAAACATGGCTGCGCAAAATGGCGATTTAACATGTTAGGGGACCCGTGGTGTATGTAGATAGAAATGGCTCATTCTAAGGTAAAAAAAAACATAACAGTTCATCATATAACATATGTATACACCACTGAAAACATAGTTATGTATATTAAATTGCATTTCTGTCAATGGATTCTGCTAAAATATACACATTGCACCTTTAAATATCGATCACACCCTTCACTGTTCTCACATAATCTACTTTTGTTTAAATAAATAGAAAATTTAATATCAAATGCATAGTGGTTTACAGTATCTCACATTCTGCTGCACTGTATGAAAAAAAACATTTTTATGTTTATACTCTCCATTGAATAGGCTACTCCATATTGTGTATATTTGTTAAAGGTGTAATTCTGTATTGTGTATATTTTGTATAAAGTGTGATAAATACTGTGTATACTGTATTGTATAAATTTTTATAGTGTATATTTTGTATTGATTCTGAAGGCCTACTATATGTAGCTATACTATTTAGTGCAGTGTATATTTTGCAGATTATATTTGTAAATTTTATACCTGTCAAGTTCACTGAGTATGTACACAAGACCTTCAACCACTGTATACAAATGTGTCATTAAATGTCAAATTGAGATGTGGTTAAAATTCTCTTATTAGTCTGATTAATCAAGCTGTCCATAAAACAATCAAAATAAGCTCTACAATTTAATAAAATAACATATTATAAAGACACTTGATATAATGTTATTTGATAATTAGTTTTTAAAGTGTTTAATAGGTTACAATAAAACATTTGTAACTGGTTTGTAAAAGGTGTTTTGTGCATGTTTGAGCTGAGTTTTCTCTGCGTTTACACTGGTCTGACCAGCAGGGGTCACCAGCGTGAGGCGATTCGAGCACTTCTAAAAAGTGAATCATTTTACGAAGCAATTGATTCAATTGATTCAAAGTTTCGAAAAGCTGTTTCAGTTTCTCCCATCACTGTTATGAACTAAATAAGACATCTACCTCAGGAGTGGCGAACGTCGGCCCTGGAGAGCCACTGCGCTGCCTGTTAATAATAATAATAATAATAATAACAAACTCAATTAAAGATAGATTACTTGGATTATTGTCCTATTTGTTAGATTAAAAATTGTAATTCTCATCAGCAAAACAACAGCACATTCAGGACCTGAAGACAGACCTGAAGATGTGATGATAAATACATAGCATATTTATCATACCGGTATATATAATCTTTGACTCATATTTACATCTTTCCACTGTCATCACTTTCATTCACTATATTGAATGGCGCCATCTGGTGGATATTGAATAACTGCAGCTAAAGCAGCATTACATCACAGGTGATTCATGTGACATTTGTAATGTGAAAGTTGATCTTTAGTTGAAAAAATTCACTATCTGAGGTTCTTCCTGTCTGAACGCCGAAAACAAAAGAAATTAACAGTAAATCATAAACCATTTTAGACAGTGGAACAAATACACAATGGGAAAGTGGGTTCTAATCTGTCTGGATTCATAATGTAACACATTCAAACAAACATCATTGATTTACACATTCACTCATCAGACACACAAACATGAGTCTCATGGATGATCTTATACAACTTCATACAAACCACATCCTGGTTCATACATACCCCCTCCTCATACACATACAACCAAACAGTGTTCACTACATATTTTCAATAAGCCCTGCTCATTGGGATCTGGTCAAAACACTGGATCCAGACATGGTCTTATTATTGGGAGACAACAACTTACCATTATAGAAGGTCTAATAACCAACTTGGATCACATGGTCTGTCATTCTCCTGTTTCCATCAGGGATGTCCAGGCCTTCAGCTCCACTGGGGTTCTCCACCTCCTCCGGCTCCACCTCAGTCTTCAGATCCAGCTGCACTGTGTTCAATGGTTCCTCAGTTTCTGCATGGATCTTCATCCCTCTGGCTCCATCAAGGTCTCCCACTCCATTAGTTCTGTCGTGGCCTCCTTCACTGTCTCCACAGGGGTCATCTCATGAGTTCAAGTCCTCTTAAGTTCATATTTACGTTGTGTTTATGATGTCAGGTGTGTTGTGTTCAAGTCACTTCCATCAGAGCAAGATGGAGATGTATCTTCTCTGAATTAACATCTACTTCAATGAAGAACAAAGAATGTATCTTAGTTGCTTGTTTACTTAGTACATAATATATAGTGTATTCTTTGTACATATACAGTAGTGTTTAAGTCCCTTTTTGTCCGATCTTGTATGGTTTGGTTTTCTGTCCTCCTGTGGTTTTGCTGAGCTGTATTTACTGCTTTGCAAATAAGTTCTTCAACAGTCTCCTTTTAATCAAGCTCTGACAGACAAATTTGTTTTTCACAGTGTGTGGAAATA
>RJVU01079885.1:455540-472585 GCA_003731715.1 Anabarilius grahami | reverse complement strand
GTAGGGCTGAATAGTCAACAAATATTTTTGTTGTCGAAAAGACGTTTGATCTCATACAGTATGACCTAATGTAAGGATCTGCAATAATGTGGTTTGCCCAGTGTGGCGCTGTAGCGCGAGACTGTAATTCAGAATCAGAATCAGAATCAGAAAGAGCTTTATTGCCAGGTATGTTGTTTACACATACTAGGAATTTTTTTTAGTGACAGAAGCTCCACAGTGCAACAGAGTAACAGCGACAAGACAAGACACATAATAAAAAGAATAAAATAATAATTATATACAAATTTACAAGATAGACAAAGTGCAAAAAAAAAAACAATATATAATATAGACAATTGCAGTTATGTGTGCAAATTGTAAATATAAATAAGTGTTTTAAGTAAATAATGTGTAATAGTGTTGTGTGTTCCGTGTTTGTCAAGTGTTCATGAGATGGATTGCCTGAGGGAAGAAACTGTTCCTGTGTCTGGTCGTTCTGGTGCTCAGGGCTCTGTAGCGTCGACCAGATGGCAACAGTTCAAAGAGGGAGTGTGCTGGATGTGAGGGGTCCAGAGTGATCTTCTTTGCCCTCTTTCTCACTCTGGATAAGTACAGTTCTTGGAGAGTGGGGAGGGTTGTGCCAATGATTCGCTCAGCAGACCGGACTACCCACTGAGCTGAGCTGAACCAGACGGTAATTGAAGTGCAGAGGATGGATTCAATGATGGCAGAGTAAAACTGTTTCAGCAGCTCCTGTGGCAGGTTGAACTTCCTCAGCTGGCGAAGGAAGTACAACCTCTGCTGGGCCTTTTTCACAGTGGAGTCAATGTGAATGTCCCACTTCAGGTCCTGTGAGATGGTGGTGCCCAGGAACCTGAATGACTCCACTGCAGTCACAGTGCTGTTCATGATGGTGAGTGGGGGGAGAGCAGGGGGGTTTCTCCTGAAGTCCACGATCATCTCCACTGTCTTGAGCGTGTTGAGCTCCAGGTTGTTAAGACTGCACCAGACAGCCAGCTGTTCAACCTCCAGTCTGTAAGCAGACTCGTCTCCGTCCCGGATGAGGCCGATGACTGTGGTGTCGTCCGCAAACTTCAGGAGCTTGACAGAGGGGTCTTTAGAGGTGCAGTCGTTGGTGTAGAGGGAGAAGAGCAGTGGGGAGAGGACACAGCCCTGAGGGGCGCCGGTGCTGATGGTGCGGGTGCTGGATGAGAATTTTCCCAGCCTCACTAGCTGCTGCCTGTCTGTCAGGAAGCTGGTGATCCACTGACAGACAGAGGTGGGCACGGAGAGCTGAGTTAGTTTGGGCTGGAGGAGTGATGGGATGATGGTGTTAAAAGCAGAGCTGAAGTCCACAAACAGGATCCTCACATAAGTCCCTGGTCTGTCCAGATGCTGGAGAACATAATGCAGTCCCATATTGACTGCATCATCCACAGACCTGTTTGCTCGGTAAGCAAACTGCAGGGGGTCCAGTAAGGGTCCAGTGATGTCCTTCAGATAAGCCAGAACCAGTCTTTCAAATGACTTCATGGCCACAGACGTTAGAGCCACAGGTCTGTAGTCATTAAGACCAGTAATTTTGGGTTTCTTTGGGACGGGGATGATGGTGGAGCGTTTGAAGCATGAGGGGACTTCGCACAGCTCCAGTGACCTGTTGAAGATCTGTGTGAAGATGGGGGCCAGCTGGTCAGCGCAGGTTTTCAGACAGGCTGGTGAAACGCTGTCTGGGCCTGGTGCCTTTCTTCTCTTGTTCTTTCTGAAGACCTGGCGCACATCATCTTCACTGAACTGAATTGTAGGTGTGGGGGAGAGGGGGGTTGTTGGAGGTGTGAATGGTGATGATGATGATGATGATGATGATGATGATGATGATGATGATTTCTCAAACCTGCAATAAAACTCGTTCAGATCGTCTGCCAGGTGTTGATTTGCCACAGAGCTGGGGGATGGTGTCTTGTAGTTGGTGATGTCTTTCAGACCTTTCCACACTGAAGCTGTGTCATTAGAAGAGAACTGATTCCGAAGTTTATCAGAATAATTGCTCTTTGCCACTCTAATCTCCTTTTCCAGTGTGTATTTGGCCTGTTTGTACAAGACTCTGTCCCCATTTCTGCGAGCATCTTCTTTGGCCTGACGGAGCTGGCTGAGTTTTGCAGTGAACCAGGGTTTGTCATTGTTGTAAGTGAAATGAGTCTTTGTAGGAATGCACAAATCCTCACAGAAACTGATATATGATGTAACAGTCTCTGTGAGCTCGTCCAGATCGCTGGCAGCAGCTTCAAAAACACTCCAATCAGTCCATTCGAAACAGGCTTGTAAAGCCCGCTCTGTTTCGGTGGCCCATCTCTTTACAGTCCTTGCTACAGGTTTTGCTGATTTCAGTTTCTGCCTGTAGGTCGGTATGAGATGAACTAGACAGTGATCAGAGAACCCCAAAGCTGCCCGTGGGACAGAGTGATATGCATCCTTAATTGCTGTGTAACAGTGGTCCAGTGTATTACTGTCTCTGGTGGGAAAAGTAACATGCTGTCTGTATTTTGGAAGTTCACGTGAGAGAATTGCTTTATTAAAGTCCCCGAGAATGATTAAAACAGAGTCCGGGTGTTGTTGCTCACTCTCTGTGATCATATCAGCGAGTATCTGTAAAGAAGAGCTCACGTGTGCTTGCGGAGGAATGTAGACGCTCACCAGAATGAACGAGCAAAACTCCCGCGGCAAATAGAACGGCTTGCAGTTAATGAAGAGTGTTTCAAGATCGGGACAGCACATCTTCTTTAACACAGTTACATCTGAACACCACCTTTCATTGATGTAAAAGCACGTCCCGTCGCTGCGTGATTTCCCTGTTGATTCTGCGTCGTGATCTGATCTAAACAGCTGAAAGCCCGGCAGACTTAACGCGCTGTCCGGAATGGCGTCGTTCAGCCAGGTTTCCGTGAAGCACAGAGCAGCCGAGTTCGAAAAATCCTTATTTGTCCGGGAGAGCAGAAGGAGTTTGTCCGTTTTGTTGGGCAGAGAGCGGAGATTCGCCAGATGAATGCTGGGCAGCGAGGTTCTTAATCCGCGCTGTCTGAGCTTCACGAGAGCGCCGGCGCGCTTCCCCTGTCTGCGTGTCCTGAAGCGTCTAAACAGCGCCGCCGCTCCGCCGACTACAACATTCAACAAAACGTCTGAAAAATCGAAATCTGGTAAAAGATTTTGTGGTGTGTACTGCCGAATGTTCAGCAGTTCATCCCTGGTAAAACTGATGGTGTTTGAAAAACAAAAAACAGGAAAAACTAACAAAAACAGAACAAACACTGGAGAGCTAAGCACTGTGGCTGCCATGACGAAAATCGGATGCAATTGGATTGCATCAGCCATCCCAGATGCAATCCAATAGAAGATACAACGCTTTTTTTCTTTCTTTTTTTTTATTAATGCCATAAACCAACAATACAATGTCCTTTTAAAGCAAAAATACGCAGCAAATAAAATAAAATGAAATAACAACAATGCCAGAAGACAAGAACAAAATTATAAAAAAAAAACTAAAGGAAAAGGGTGCTATTATACATCATATCTGCTTACCATGTTATGAACTTAAATTTACTTTTTGCTATTACAATTACACAAAACAGAACAATAAAGCTTGAAATCATTTTTAAAGCAAACAAAATATTGGCTTTGAGTCAGACCATTTCATTTTATCAATGTGAAACTTCTCCATTAATATTAACAGTTGTATCCCATAATAACTGAAGTGTATCATTATATCAAGTCCACTCAACTGCAATTCAGTGTTCAATTGTTTCTTAATTAAATGCTCCACATCAATCCAAACTATTTTTGTATGAAGATACGATACTTTTGCGAATAGAGTGGTGGAACTATGATGTCACTAGTAGGCCAACCGGCAACTGGTTCCTTCGACAGAAACCTAATAGGATTTTTCCATAGGCTTTTGGATTATCATTTAAAAAGAGTCTCTGTGATCATCAAAAGTTTATGATACTTACATGTTTTGTCCATCAAGATCATTTTCACAGGTTAACAACTTTTATACATTTTGAAGCCTAAATACAGTCACCAGAAGTAAAAAGCTAAAGGTTTACATCACTAAGCTTCCAACAACTCTTTCATTTTTTATCTAAAACAAACAAAATATTTTCTCTTAAAAGGGGAAAAATTATGCAAAATTCACTTTTTCATGGTGTTTGGACATAAATGTGTGTTGGCAGTGTGTGTACACAACCACCCTATAGTGATAAAAATCCAACCACTCCTTTTTTTAATCCCCATAAATCATAAGCAGTGTGTCTGAACAAGCCGTTTCCAGATCCCTGGCAGTGTGAGGTCACAAAAGCCACAGGCCCCGCCCACGAATGGTTCTATGTTTTAACACTCTGAGGTCTGAAGGTATCGCCGGCGATACCACCGCAGTTTTTTTCTTACCAGTGTGAAAGAGACTCAAAATACTCCGTCAATGTTGCACATACAATTAAGAGTTATACACCATTTTAATCTGTTGAATATCTTCTTTCATTTGTGTACACTCAAGAGTAAAAACAAAATGTTGTGCTTTTTGTAAAATAAAGAAAACTAACATGATGCGTGATCTCTCGTCTCCCTCTGAACGAACTCCAATCTGATAGTTCTCAGAAAATGAACTGTAACTTAGTGAATTCTAATGACAAAAGAATTTGACTTACGTCTAAAGAAACGTTGAAATGTCAGGTTTTAAATCTTGCAAGTTAAATCGAAAACAAACATTCTGTGTTTATGTAATCTGTATGAAAAGAGAGCCATGTCAGAAGTCCGTGATTCAGCTCATTATCCGCTAATGCGGCCACGCCCACGGAGCGAGCGCTATTCAGACGCAAATTCAGTCAATACATGCAGACATAGTTTCAATCGTGTATTTATTATCTTGAAAAGTGTTTATCTGGATGTTAAAGCCATGGTTAGCGAGCTCTAGAAGACCTGCAGTTAGTTCCTGGTTCTTCTTCTTCTTTATATGGATTTGTGGACTAAAGGTGCACAGAGCGCCCTCCGGCTGCAAGTATGAATTGAAAACACCATTCCTGAAATGTCCTCTTCTTCTTTAGAATAATTTGTGGACTAAAGGTGTACAGAGCGCCCTCCGGCTGCAAGTATGAATTGAAAACACAGTATCCAGCACTCATAGTGATGAGAATAAATATAGAATAAATATTACTCCTCTGTATAGAAATTTGACATAAACATATAAGAATCATCAATATTTCTCCAAATGTGCATGCTTTTAAGCTAAAAGCCTATATGAAATCCCATAGAGGTAACATAATTGTTCAGACACTTTGCATCACAGAAATACATTATATTTTAAAGAATATAATAGAATGCCATTATTTTAAATTGAGCTGAGACATGATTACAGAGGGTTTTTTTCACAGCCTACCTGACTGAAAGAGCTCATTAATATGGAAGTCATTTCAGCTCATTACTATGCAATTCTTTTGTCTTCTCAGGTGTAAATGAGCCATTATTCATGATGATTCACGCCTCCACGCTTACTGTGTTTCTTGACAAAAAGTGTCTTACAAAAACTAAATCAATATATTGTTTTAGATGAAGGAGTAGGCAGCATGCTCCTGGGACGAGGTGGGGTGGCTGCCGTCCTGGAGGGAGCGGAGGAGTCGCCGCCGTGGGCCGGAGCCTGCTGCCATCCGCCATGAAGACCCTTTCGCAAGATGGCGCCGCGGATGGCAGCCTCAGTGCTGAGCTCTTCAGTGTTTGTTCTGTTTTTGTTCGTTTTTCCTGTTTTTTGTTTTTCAAACACCATCAGTTTTACCAGGGATGAACTGCTGAACATTCGGCAGTATACACCACAAAATCTTTTACCGGATTTCGACTATTCAGACGTTTTGTTGGAAGTTGCAGTCGGCGCAGTGGCTGCGCTGTTAAGACGCTCCAGGAAGACGCGCAGACGGGGGAAGCGCGCCGGAGCGCTCGTGAAATTCAGACAGCGCGGATTAAGAACGGCGCTCCCCAGCATCCATCTGNTGTCTATCTTGTAAATTCGTATATTATTATTTTATTCCTTTTATTATGTGTCTTGTCTTGTCGCTGTCACTCTGTTGCACTGTGGAGCTTCTGACACTAAAACAAATTCCTAGTATGTGTAAACAACATACCTGGCAATAAAGCTCTTTCTGATTCTGATTCTGATTCTGAAGGGGAGGAGCAGGGAACGGGGGACTCGCTGCCGGCTGCCCTCAGCCGGAGGAGCCATCGCCGGCTGCCAGGAGGCGGTCGAGGATCGGGCCGTCCACCGAGCGTCCAGTGCCATCGCATGGCACCGCGAGGAAGAGCCTCTCGGCAGGCTGAGGACCGAGCGGCAGTGTGTCTGGGAACCGGACCCAGAATTTTTTTTTTCCTCTCTCCCCTCTCTCATCCTGTCGCTCCCCTTGCTTCCGTCTCCTTTCTCTCGTCTCGTCTGTCCTTACCCCCAGGTGCTGCGGCCGCCGAGACAGGCCCCGGGGGGGAGTAAGCGCAGTCGCGGGAGTACCCCCCGGCCTGCGAGGGGCGATGGGGGTATGTGGCGACCAGGGCGGGCGAGAGCCGTGAGAGAACGGCGCGAGGCCGGTGGCGCGAGAGATAATGAGCTCCACCTGGGAGGCTCGCCGGCCTCGAGTCTCTCACGGAGGAGCTCCGGAAGCATAAAAGGAGGAGCGACGACAGTGAAGGACGAGAGAGGACCAGGCCTGGACTTTACGTTATGTTTTATTATGTTTGTGTGGCCGGCAGACGTCCGCGAGGGTCTGCCGGCATTACTTTCGTTTTGTTTGTTTATTTTGGAATTAAAGTTTTGTTTGAATGTTCGCCGGTTCCCGCCTCCTTCTTCCCACATATACGAACTGCGTAACACTTACCATTAGAGAAAACGTAACGGCTAACTTAATCACTTGATCAGCCTATCGTGTAATGGCAGTGACATCAGTCACAACATTCCCTATTCTGCCTTTTTTTTAAAAATACATTTTTATCAAGCTAAAATCTACAGTTCCCAACTAAAATATTGTTTAGTGTAAAACATGCTGAAGATTAGCGAACAGGCTGTCGATTAATTAAGTGATTAGCTATTTCCGCACAAAAGCTGTTTAATAAGCATAGTAAAGCCTCTCATCCATTGACTTCCATTCAAAAAACAGCCTCTGGTCTCCTTCCCTGAATAGAGGGTATGCACGTGACATCACCGTCGACTGCGGTCACGTCCGCTGAGTGGCACAAAGACTGAGCGGCAGCATTGGTTTTCAGCGTGAATGCCGCGAAAAACACACAAAACATATCCAAAACGGGAAAGAGCTTTGTGATTGACTGAACAAATAGCTTTGACACAAACCCTGAGATATATTTGAGGTATATTTAAAGACTGCGGAAAGCTACAGACAAAAGAAGCAAATGGATCACTGCAATTCACAGAAACAGCTGGACTCCAGCAGAGAAACATGGATTTGCAGTTATCATTTTGTGTCAAAATGTTGGATTTTGAGGTAAAATCATACCGTATATATTGTATTGCAGGGGCGCCGCCAGGAATTTTGGGCCCCATGACAAAAAATCTAATTGGGCCCCCTCTGCGCAGCTGTTGTCACCACATCTCTAGGACCTAACTGTCCCATCAAAAGCTTTACATAACTCTAATCAAAGGCTTGCAACTGTCTTGCTTCTTGTAGTTCAATACTAGTACTAGCACAATATTTACTGCTGGTGATTTGTAAATGCAAGTCTGCATACAGTATGCAGTTGCAAGATTTGATGCAAGATTAAAAGCCACCATAAAAAATGTCCTTATAGCAACACTATGTAACATTTTTTACCTTAAAATAATGTTTCCAAAATCGTTTCAGTGGTTCATCAAGTTGTAACCCTCACAAAAGCCTCCCTGTCCCTGTCAGTCAAATCCGCTGGCCACAAACCTGGGTCAACATCCTGCCTATGACTTCTGCCTTCTTCCACCATGCATCTCTCATTCTCATCATCACTGTAACTTTCTTTCCCTTCTACCTTTCCTTCCACACTTCTTCCTCCTTCTACCTGAGAGGGCCCTGGCTCTGTAGGATGCACACAATGCATGTGGATATACATATATACTGTGATATATACAGTATATTAAAATATGCCATATACCTATAAATGACACTAACACTACAGAACATTGACACAAATTACCTATAGTTCTGTATTACCACCACTTGATTACATACATTAGATACGATAGATTTGTGTGTGTGTGTGTGTGTAAGCTTCTCAAATAAATTGCCCTTCATGATGGGAATAATAAAGTCTGTATCTATAGATGTCATTTAACGGCCAAAATTCAGTCTAAATGAACACATCCAACTGGATTATTTTAATATTGTCTGTAACTTAGATGCAGGTTGAGGTAAGCTACTCATTGTTTCTAACTGCATCCAGTACAGACAGGAGGTTGTTTTTTTATTTATTTTTTATTTATGTCATAATGGTCATTATGTGAGAAAATAATTTGTGTTTGATTTCTGTCATTAATAAATATTTCATTTTCTTTTTTGTTATGGTAAAAAAAGAGCAAGAGAGACAGAGAACCCCACACAGACTCCCTGGAATGATGCTAAGTCATTAAAGGTGCCCAAGAATGCTTTTTCACAAGATGTAATATAAGTCAAAGGTGTCCCCTGAATGTGTCTGTGAAATTTCAGCTCAAAATACCCCATAGATTTTTTTTAATTAATTTTTTTAAACTGCCTATTTTGGGGGATCATTAACAATGCACTGATTTACAAGATGTTCGTCATGCATGCTGTATGCATGCTTCAAATTATGTGAGTAAAGTATTTATTTGGATTTTAACGTTTGATTCTGAATGAGTTTGAGGCTATGCTCCGTGGCTAACGGCTAATGCTACACTGTTGGAGAGATTTATAAAGAATGAAGTTGTGTTTATGAACTATACAGACTGCAAGTGTTTAAAAATGAAAATAACGACGGCTCTTGTCTCCGTGAATACAGTAAGAAACTATGGTACTTTAACCACATTTAACAGTACATTAGCAACATGCTAACGAAACATTTAGAAAGACAATTTACAAATATCACTAAAAATATCATGTTATCATGTATCATGTCAGATATTATTGCTCCATTTGCCATTTTTCGCTGTTGTTCTTGCTTGCTCACCTAGTCTGTTGATTCAGCTGTGCACATCTACAGACATTAATACTGGCTTGTGTAGTGCCTTGAACATGGGCTGGCATTATGCAAATATTGGGGGCGTACATATTAATGATCCCGACTGTTACGTTACAGTCGGTGTTATATTGAGATCCGCGTGTTTTCCGGAAGTCTTTTAAACAAATGAGATTTACATAAGAAAGAGGAAGCAATGGAGTTTGAAACTCACTGTATGTCTTTTCCATGCACTGAACTCAACTATGCCGAGGTAAATAACATTTTTGATTCTAGGGCACCTTTAACACAGTGTTGCTCACCTTCTTCACTGGGACAGGGAGGGGTGCAGTTATGGGGAGACTGGGGTGCTGCTGACTCATCTGTTGTTAAGTCTGCTAAAAGGGGCATGGACAATGATTTAATATGAATACCTTGCTAAACGTTTCCCTGCACTGATTAAATGTTGATGAAATGTAGCCTGCAGCTAGCTTGCTTATTTCACTATGGACAACAGGTTAATACCATTCACAGACTAAAGGCTAACGTTACCCACCTTTCTAGGTGAAAAACTGGGATACAGAACGACACCCTTTCTTTTGTCTTTCCTCTCTTTCCTTTTCTGAAAACCAGATTTTATTTTACTACTCAACATTATGGTCTCTGTATTTCTAGCGCGCCGTGCATTGATTGCAACTAACTAAACACCGTCACTGATGAATGCGCTAAGGCAGGACCAAACCATTTCATGCAGATACAGGGGGGTGGTTGGTCAATATGGATGTTTTATTTTTTGGTCAATGGTGATATTTAACTTTTATCCTGGCTGCATGTCAATATCTATGGATTAGTTTTATTTGACAAGTTGTAAGAAACACTTTCAAGCCCAACCTTTAGTGTAATTCGTTAGTTTTACTCGCGTTCTCGCAGTTTCCTCTATTAAATCCAGTCACGCAGCAGGTTCTTTTGCCACTCAATCCAGCTGAGGGAGCGCGCTTTCGGCGGGAAAGTGACGTCGATGCATACCCTCTATACCGCCAGAGGCGGAGCGTTAGCATTAGCCGTTACGCTTTTTTGGCTAAACGTTGCAGGCTTGCCTTCCGCTCGAGAAGCTCCGCTCTCTTAGGACAGCGCAGCAGCTCGTTTTGAGCTAAAACTTCACATTCATACTCTGGGGACATCAGAGACTTATTGTACTTCTTGTTATGGGGCATAATAGGTCCCCTTTAAAGTTTGAGCTGGAATAGTTTGTAAGAGCATGATTATAAGCACAACGAGGCTGTAAAAGCAGACTGATGGTGCGTTCCAAACAGGATATATTGCCCTCCGAAGAGCACTTCAGAGTGAATATTAATAAATAATAAATACATAAATAAATAAACTAACGATAAACAAAAGGTGCAGCTTGCACAATCTATTAATCGTTCAGAGCGTGTTTTTTGGCAACAAAGGCGCCTCCTTTATTGTCTTGTTAAGTTGATGCAAAAGTACATTCGAAGCGCTCACTCCTGAGGGTAAACCCTTTGAAAGGATTAGGGCATAGGGATGAGAACTTCCGAATGGAAAGCAGGGTGAGTTTACCCATTCGGCGTGATGACATTTAATCTCTTTCGACAGCCTCTGTAGCCCCATTCAGCCACTTTCCAGATAGCAAGCAAAGATGTTAATGTGTTAATATG
The DNA here is from genome assembly GCA_003731715.1 of Anabarilius grahami. Taxonomy (NCBI): domain Eukaryota; kingdom Metazoa; phylum Chordata; class Actinopteri; order Cypriniformes; family Xenocyprididae; genus Anabarilius; species Anabarilius grahami. The sequence continues at coordinate 461,753 of RJVU01079885.1, read as the reverse complement.
TCAGCGTTAACCTCAATGAATCAATATCACTTTTGCACCCTCAATTAATGTTGAAAAAATGTTGAAATTTCAACAAAAAATCAATGGTAATGGCATTGAATCAATGTTACAATGTGAAGTTGGTTCAACATCATGCTTGAACTCTCAGAAAATGAAACTTAAAGCCACACAGCCTGAAATCAACTGAAGATAAAAGAAGACAATAAATCTCTCAAGATCTCAGCAGAAGTTCTTTTTGAGAATTAACAGAGGTTTACATGTTGATGTTTTATTGTTTGGTCACCATTTTGGTGGTCAGTGTTTCCTTTAGTTTGGCAGTTTGACTCTTGGCTTTTTGTGTGAGTTTGGGCTCTTTGTAACAGTGTTTACTGTGTGGCGTTGTTTGCTCTGCATCATGTTTAGAGGAATCTACAAAATCTAAAGTCCATGACCCTACAATAACAGACTGGCATGCAACCATGGATCATTTATTCAAGAACATATCAGTCTCCAAAAATAACTGTTTCTAAAACACCTACTGTAAGAAGTCAGTAGGAAGATAATACTCTTCTTTCCACATCCCATTACCAAACAAGTTAAACTATCACTTGTTTTGACTATGTGGCTCAAGCAAAACTCTTGGGCGTCTTTTGAAGAGTCATTTCACACACTTTTGAAAATCCAGCAAAAAGCGCTCATTGTCACAGTTGTAAACACAACAGCTTTCTTCTTCTATGAGGGGGTTTTGCATCGTGGCGGCTTTGTTTCCAGTTGGACCAGTTGAACGTGACACAACAAAACAACAAAAACAGTCTTGACATGAAGTTTTCATTTTTGTCCCTTTAAAGTTGCTATTTTCTGTCATAAATTGTCATGTCTTTCTATCACCTCATCTACGTAGTTAACCGTTTGAAGGTTTCCGCCTACTTGTAGCTGCAGTAGCCCCTCCAACTTGGAGCACAAGCCCCTCCCACTGAGAGGTTTCCGGTCAGAAATGATACCTACTTGTCTTTGTCAATGATAGTTTCTCATCTTTGTTCAGTATTTCAATAGATTAAAGAGTCTTGAGCTGTGCATAGAAGCAGGAAGAGGCCCTTCACCTTCAAACACGCATGCTATAAATACTCATTGTCACTCACAAAAAATATTGTCCACCAAACAACATTTCTGAAGGAAAAAAAAAGACCGCAGAGTTTTCAGGTATGACTCAAATCTGAACTTCAGTAAAACTGGCATTGTGAGATGGCAGTAGATTTTTAACTTTGTACTTTTTCCACACAATTGAATAAACTGAATATATACAAACATTTTTAAATCACTAGAGGTTAGGCTCAATTTCAAACACTATTCTTCTACTATTACATATTCAACACAACTGTATGTTTTAAAAAAAAAAAAAGTTAATAGGAAAAATTCTACCATTATGAATTCATATGAGCATTCTATATATGTATGTGTGTGTGTGTGTGTGTGTGTGTGTAAAAAAACATGTTCCGAGAATGTGTGTGTAAAGTAGGAGGGTCAAAGAAGCAGGTTAAGGGTTTTAGCAAGACAGTCTTATCAAACGGATCAAACATTTCGATGAAGAACTGGACAACATTTTTCAGATGTTTTTTTTATTCTGTTTGTGTTACTGGAGTTTGATGGGTAAGTTAAAAAAAAACATTTTTATGGTTTATTTTCTCTGTTTCAGGGTAATAAAGCTGCTCCTGCTGTTCAGATTACATTATTTCCTACTTTTATATGTACCAGATCAATATAATGAGATTTACTTACAGTGAATATTTCCAGACCTTCTATTGTGACTATAAATTTCTATCACTCAGAAATCCAAAGCCTCAATTTAACAACTTTCAAATGGTGTTTTTTGTGATTTTTAGCATTGTAATTTCAAAGATTACAAATGCACATACTTCCCAGCATTTTCTCAAAAAATATATTGAATATATTCAGCAGAATTATCGTAATAGTAATTACGATAGTAATTATCGTCATGTATTTATTTGCTTTTGCATCTCTGGATGTTCTTCGGTTCATATTCAAACAACTCAATCTATTACAGATGTCAGGCTTTGTAAACCAACTTAAGCCTTAATCTGTCTCTCTTCTCTTCTTCAGGTGTGTTTGGTGCTGAAACAAATGAAATACAGTCAGTGTCAGTGATGGAGGGAGATTCTGTCACTCTAAACACTGATGTCACTGAAATACCTGACGGTGACATAACATGGCAGTTTGGAGCTGAAAACTCTCGGATAGCTAAAATTAAAAGAAAGAAACAGATCTTCTCCACATATGATGTTCCTAATGGGAGATTCAGAGACAGACTGAAGCTGGACGATCAAACTGGATCTCTGACCATCACAAACATCACAACTGAACATGCTGGAGTTTATAAACTACTAATGCATGCAGCTACACTGTCATCAAAAACGTTCAATGTTTCTGTCTATGGTGAGTAGAGATCACCAATCCTGCCCTCTACATTCCCTTTTTACTAACTATTTATATTGAAATGTTTAATAATTTATATTTTGAGATCACAGAGACACTCATTAACCATCAACACACTAAACACTCACTCAACACACTGATCTGAAAATTTGATTGTTGATTATTTGTTGATTTCTCTCGATTCTCTGATGTTTTTCAGCTCGTCTGCCTGTTCCTGTCTTCAGCAGAGACTGTTCTTCTTCATCATCAAATTGTTCATTGTTGTGTTCAGCTGTGAATGTGGGTCATGTGACTCTCTCCTGGTACAAAGGAAACAGTTTATTGTCCAGCATCAGTGTGTATGATCTCAGCATCAGTCTCTCTCTACCTCTGGAGGTGGAATATCAGGATAAAAACACCTACAGCTGTGTGCTGAACAATCCCGTCAGCAACCAGACTCAACATCTGGACATCACTCACCTCTGTCACACATGTGCAGGTACAACAGTGATGATATTAGTGTTTATGCACTTATTCATTGACTGTCTCTCTTTATCATCACAACACACTCTCCTTCACTTCATCTCAGACTCTCAGGTAGTGCTGATCTCTGTTGTTGCTGCCGCTGGATCTCTGTTGATTGTCGCTGCAGTCGGGATCTTCTTCATCTGCAAAAAACAAAGAAAAAAAGATCAAGGAGGCAAGTGTTTAAAAGCTACAGCTTTAAAACAATTATTATGATACTCTAAATATTTTAATCAGTTGATAGCCCTAATTATCACTTAATCACATTTATTCTCCTAATTTTAGTAATTAATGCCCTCTAGTTTCTTTTTAATGGAAGAAACTGGAATAATGTGCAGTGACTGGGTTTCGGTATGTGTTTGCATATAATGTCACTGGAACACATTCTTTACTCGTCTCTCGCTCACAAACTGCATCAAAACACTGTAAATGCAAACACAGAAATGCTTTTCTACATAATCTCAATAATAAAACAACTTTCTCCGGTTTATGAACATAATAATGTGTAAAGATTCAGCTTTCTGCTGGTGAATGTGTTCACGTTTCATTTGTTGAGTTTCATTGAAAATTATGTGTTAAGAATATTGTTTTTTAATATAATTACTGCATTCTCTGCTGTAATGTCAAATTTATGCATGCTATTTAATATATTATTATTTCAACAGATCAGGCTTGTGATGTAGAAATAACGTATGCTGACATGATCTGCAAAGGAAATGCACACAAATGGGTAAGATAGTTTAATCTCTGCTTTTATTCTCTGTATTATTTTAGCAGCAAGTGAGATTTTGATGTGGGTAACACTTTACAATACTGAGCCCATTTTAATCAGTGATGGTGAAGCTACACAACACAACAAAACGTCACTTCTGTTATGAAGGACAAACGGACTTGCAATGGTCTGTCACATGACTTGATAATGGTCGCGTTCAGTTTACACACAGTGTAACAGCGGTCAATAGCTCAGATTCTGGTTTGCTGATATTTGTGTGCAGCCCAACTTACCCATCCTTCAAACACATTCTCTGTCATTACAATCACTGCATGAGTAACTGTCAAAATCCATTAATGACATATTACTTACAAGATTAGTCCACTTTCAAATAAAATGTTCCTGATACTCACCCCCATGTCATCCAAGATGTCCATGTCCTTCTTTCTTCAGTCGAAAAGGAATTTAGGTTTTTGATGAAAACATTCCAGGATTATTTTCCTTATAGTGGACTTCAATGGACTCCAGACGGTTGAAGGTCAAAATTACAGTTTCAGTGCAGCTTCAAAGGGCTTTAAACAATACCAGACGAGAAAATAAGGGTCTTATCTAGAGAAACGATCAGTAATTTTTAGAAAAAAATTTAAATGTATATGCTTTATATAAACAAATGATCGCCTTCCAAGTGCTCCTGCCAAAACCGCGTTTCCGTATTCTCCAAAAGGTTTACGCTGTATGTCCTACGCCTTCCCTATTCTACTTACGGAATGAACACAGCGCCAGTTCCATTTTTCCCGTAAGTAGAATAGGGAGTAAGACATACAGCGTAAGTAATATAAGTAAACACGGAGGACATTAGAGTAAGTAATTACGAGTTTATTTATAGTGTGATCCGCTGCCGAAGCCAGCTAATTTATGAGCAGGCATTTAAAAAAATCAAAGATCGTTAAGTGGATTTGAGCAACACAATATTTTCCCACAAAATCTAAATCTGCAAATCGTCCTCCGTCTCGTCGCTGTAGGCCGTGGTCGCTTTGGGCAAGGGTTCGTCCCATGAAGAAATAATGAAGAAAGAGGAATGGCGACAGCACACAGCCCTGCTTCACTCCCGTGTCAATGCGGAAGAATTCTTGCCACATTTTTAATATAATAATTTTATTAGCATTATGTCTTGTGTGATGTTTTTTACAGAAAGTTAAAGAGGGGGATCATGTGGTGTATGCACCTGTCGCCACGAGAGGATCACAAATTCTGTTGCCGGAAGCCAGTGATTATAGTTTATAAAGTTTTAAATCTGGATGTTTTTCTTACATCACTTCACTTCAGAAAGCCTTTGTTAACCCACTGGAGTCGTGTGGATTACTTTTATGATGAATGGATGCACTTTTTGGACTATTCAATGCCATTACAAAGAGCCAGAATGTTTTTTTTTTTTTTTATATATAACTCTGATTGTGTTCGGGTGAAAGAAGAATGTCAATATACCTAGGGGGAAAATTTTCATTTTTGGTTGAAGTATTCCTTTAAATTCCACCTTCATGTCATTCCAAACCGGTAAGACTGGTTAATCTTCAAAAAACAAAAAAGGTATTTTTAATATTCTATCATCATTTTTTTTGTCCATCTGTTGAAAGTCTATTTTCAAGCTTTTAAATTGATTTGACATTCAAGAAGATCAAACCTCATTGGTTCCTGTGCATCAAGCATGCAGATTTGAGCTTCTAACTCAACTAATTGAGGTCATATCTGTACAGCTGCAACATAAATGCAAATTTTTTATCAAAACATCCCTGCTTAATTTTTTACAAAAATGGTTTGATCTGTCGGGTGGACAGACAGCTTCTGTTTAAGCTTGTGACTGCTGTGGAATGTTTGTGTTTGAAGTGTGAATAAAGTGCATCATGTGGTTGAAGGGTATTTTTTCCATTTCTGCTCATATGAAGCTCAACATTTGACTTCCGCTCTGCACAGCTTTACTATGTAACTAATTCTGACTGATAAAAGATTGTCAAATTAGACAGTGACATTATTTTGTGAACGTAAAAGTCACTTTATAGTTATATCTAGCTCTAGCAAGAGAAACAGAAGTTATTTCTAGAAAGCTTCACCTATTCTTGATCTCACACCCTATTCTTGAGTCCCCACATCCTGTACCTGTTTTCTAAAGATCATATTCATATCCAACATAAAGTGTTGATTGGTCTTAGTAGGTATGTAGCCTGATACTGAGCTGTAAATATCATGTGACTGATGACTCAATATTACAACGTCCTTCAGAAAACAAATCTATTTTAAGAAACCCTCACCAAAAAAAAAATAAAATAAAATAAATTCCTGTCACTGGTGAAACATCATCTATACTTGAATGAATACATAAATCGCTATCCATTTACAAAAAAGCAATTTGCCCACATAATGGCCAGTTAACCCCTGCTGTTTATATACCATGTAACAAGACAAACCGTGACCCAGATCTCGATCAATGTAAAACACATTATATTTGATACAAAATATACTAAATCAAGTAAAAAAATAAATAAATAAAAAATAAAAAGTCATGACAAACT
>RJVU01079885.1:437134-450220 GCA_003731715.1 Anabarilius grahami | reverse complement strand
AATAATAGACGGTAGCTAGCCGGCTAGCGGGCTATGGCTGACACTAGGTGGTAGATTACTAGCAATAAATCGTTCCGTTCAGTAATACTATGCAATAGGTTAAGTAATCTAGTGAAAAACAAGAAAATTATATTATGTGAATAGGAATAAAGAGAAGGATTTAGGATAAACTCCACGAAGCTCCGAGCGTAGGTCAGACAGCAGGCAGCAGCGTTGAACCGGAACCGGAAGCCCCACTACAATAATGTGTATAACATTAACATATTTCGCATGGAATCACATAGATTAATTATAGTAGTTTCAAGTTAACTTTAAGGAAATAAATGTGCAGCAAAATTGAGTAGGGTGAATTGCCCTAAAGTGGGACACTGCCTAATGTGGGACACCTAAGGTTTAGTGTTTGTAGATCCCGCATAAATACATGAATGTCAGTGAAACTATAGGTTATCTGAAGCTGTGGTGCCATGTGATCAAAATCACATAGCTTCTAAAATGTCCAGTCATATATGAGACTGTAGCAATCATCAAAAAGGAAGGACCTTGTGTGAAAGCCACCCAAAGGTCAATGACATAGAGTTTTGACAAACTTGATATTAAGGAGTATAAATTAATTTTAAACAATTTAATCTTTTGGCCTAATGTGCTTATGAAATGTATGTCCATCAAAAAAATACTATAACATTGTATGTGTAAATTATGGCATTATTTAGGGTGAATTGCCCTAATGTGGGACATTTTTTGCATTTCAGACTTCTGTGACATATTACGATTTGTAGCCAAAACATTAAATTAACACACAATACCATTTTAAAAAAACCAGGATGTCTCCTAATCAAATTAAAAGAGAAAATGGAGATTCACATTCATAAAAGAAATGATAGACATATTAGTGCTCTTAGTGCAAGTCGTCTAAAACAATCTGGTGCTTCCTAATGTGGGACAGTTGTGTCCTTAATGCGGGACACTGAAAATTCTATGATAAAAGGCCAAAATCTATGATGGTGATAATAAGAATAATGATAATGATGATAATAATAATAATCATAATAATAAAAGGTCTATGAAAAGGCCAAAGTCTATGATAAAAGGCCAAAATCATTTGATTCATGCAGAATAGTAAAAATCTTCTTAAGTTAGTAATTCTCTTGGTTATGGATGGATTAATTGATATTTTTATCAAATTTCCTAGTGTCCCACTTTTTGAAACCACATTTCCTAAAGTGGGACACTAGGAAATTTGATAAAAATATAAAATATATAGTATGATTGCCTAATGTGGGACAGTACTTTAGTCAGTCAAAAATGTGTGGTGGGGCATGGTTTGTGGGACAAAAATGGTTATTTACAGTGTTTTAGTGTTGCTATGCAATGATAGAATGATTGTGTGCGTTTGTTGTTTAGTGAAATAAAAAACATTAAGCCAAATAAACATTTATGCAGTTCACAGCATTTTAATGAATTTTGACTCAAGGTTAAATCTAGCCTAAAGTTTGTTCAAGGTTTTTTTAATTAATTTTTTGCAGGTTGCAAGATTTTATATTTTGCCTTCAAATAAGCCTAGGCTATGCCTGTTGAAGAGAACAGTGAAGAATTCTGACTGTGCATTTAACTATTTTCTATAACATAACATAGCCTATGAAAATAGTTGCCTAATGTCTTTACAATAAATGCATCAAAACTATCATATTGTATTATTTTTCTGATGATGTTCAATTATCAATTAATCCATCCATAACCAAGAGAATTACTAATTTAAGAAGATTTTTACTATTCTGCATGAATCAAATGATTTTGGCCTTTTATCATAGACTTTGGCCTTTTCATAGACCTTTTATTATTATGATTATTATTATTTTCATCATTATCATTATTCTTATTATCATCATCATAGATTTTGGCCTTTTATCATAGAATTTTCAGTGTCCCACATTAGGGACACAACTGTCCCACATTAGGAAGCACCAGATTGTTTTAGACGACTTGCACTAAGAGCACTAATATGTCTATCATTTCTTTTATGAATGTGAATCTCCATTTTCTCTTTTAATTTGATTAGGAGACATCCTGGGTTTTTTTTAAAATGGTATTGTGTGTTAATTTAATGTTTTGGCTACAAATCGCAATATGTCACAGAAGTCTGAAATGCAAAAAATGTCCCACATTAGGGCAATTCACCCTAAATAATGCCATAAATATGCCATCACATGGCGCAATATGCATCTAAATCGAGGCATGAGAACAATTGGAAAATTACACGATAGAACAAACAAAAGACACGTACTTGTATGCACGCACACAATATAACATCAGTAAACTAAGGATGCCGTCGACCAATGTGAGATTGAGCAGATTAATCGTCGTAACTGCGTTCACTGCATCTGCTCAGCGCACCTGCTCGGCTCCCTTGGCACGTGATCTGTGATGACGTTGCAGGTTTCGATTCGTCAAAGAGAATTAAAAGGAGCCTTTTGAACACCGTGACTTCTGAGGTACTCAGACTTTTTCGCCGCTTTCCACACAGAGTCTGGATGTAAATTGAATAATTATTCCTCTTGGTTTATCGATATTGGACAGCTCCTTTCCCTTCTGCCCCAGACGATGCACTGGAACTCAGTGCTGGAAGTCAATGAAACTAGGAAGTTTGGCCTTCTCTGTGGGCAGGACAGCTTGACATATGATAGCTTCTTGTCGCACATCTTGTTTATCGGCCTCCGGTACTCCGAGTAAGCCGAGATTCCATCTTCGTGAATAACTCTTCAACTCTGCTATGCGCAACTCAGCTGAGCCCAGGCGCGCCTCATCGTTAGTGATGCGTTTCTCAAGAATTGCAGATTTCTCCTTAATGTCCTTTATCTCAGCACACGCAAAGTCAATGGTTTTCTTGAGACCCTCAATTCGCAGGGTATTATCAGAGATCAGTTTCTCCAGCGCATCGGATCTGGAGTTAACGAGTTGCGAGAGTTGTAGCACTATGGGCCGTTTCATAGTCAACGCATCTGTACGCATACGCGTCCCCGAGGCTACGCATCGTTACGCTTCGGCCGCCATTACGCGTCGGTGCGTAGCCAAATGTGTCGTCCTAGTTTTTGGTACGCAACGCGCCGATGCACGCAATACTATGCGTTGTCGGTGGGGGCGACATTGCAAGTATTGTACATTAATTCAAGTATATTGTGTTTACAGAAGAAGAAGGTTTGAATACAATGGCGGGCGAAGAGGAAAAATTATGCAAACTTATACGTATTCATCCACATTTATACGATAGTTCATCGCAATTACACTCAAATAAAATAGCGTTGGAAAATGCGTGGAGAGAGGTTGCAACCGCGATGGGAAAACCCATAGATAAAGTAAAAACGGACTGGAAAAGTGCCCGTGACAAATTCACCAGGGCGCACAAAAAGTGGAAGGTGGCGTGCAGAAGTGGTGCGGGGCAGCTAAGTTTCGGCTACCCAAAAATAGAATACACTCCTCTTCAGTTGCCATTTTGATCACGTGACCCGACTCTACTAATATCAACCGACTCTACTACCCCCTGTTGCGTGAGCGGTGTATTGCATACACGCATCGCCCTTGACGCTTGCGTCCACTGTTTAGACCAGGGGTGTCCAATCCTGGTCCTGGAGGGCCACTGTCCTGCAGAGTTTAGCTCCAACCCTAATTAAACACACCTGAACCAACTAATCAAGGTCTTACTATCAGACGTGGGTAATCCAGGGGTCAAAGAGTAAAAGTCCTGCCATATTTTTATTCCACCCACTGAAGCATTAATGAGATAATTAAGTGATTAATTGAGTGATGATTGAGCATTATTGAAGACACCTGATGATAACAAGCAGAATCACCAAAGGAGAAAATCACAATTTTTAAGTTACCATCATCGAGGTCAGAGTTTGTTTTAGTTGAGCTCTTGACCCTTGACCTTTTAACGTTAGATTTTGTTTGGGCAGTTTTAACTGCATTAAAATCAACCAGACAAGCAAAGTTAAAAGACGATCAGGTGGTGTTGGTTATGTTTTCTCAAAAGCTATAATCAATAATGTAAATCTAACTCAGAAATTGGGCTCTAAATGAGGTCAGTGATTCAGATCAAATAATGATTATGTGAAAACATAACCAAACACCACCTGATCATTGACTCATTTGACTAGCTGTTACAACAGCCCAATAAAGATCTAACAAATAGTGAAGGGTCAAGAGCTCAACTAAAGCAAACCCTCATCTCTACAATGGTGTCTTAAAAATTGTGATTTTCTCCTTTGGTGATTCTGCTTGTTATCATCAGGTGTCTTCAATAATGCTCAATCATCACTCAATTAATCACTTATTTATCTCATTAATGCTTCAGTGGGTGGAATAAAAATATAGCAGGACTTTTACTCTTTGACCCCTGGATTACCCACCTCTGCTTACTATAAGCTAGAAACCTCCAAGCAGGTGTGTTGAGGCAAGTTGGAGCTAAACTCTGCAGGACAGTGGCCCGCAGGACCGAGTTTGGACACCCCTGGTTTAGACTATGAAAGGGAGCGCGTCGCTCGCGTCGCTCGCGTTGCTCGCGTTGCTTGCTCGCGTTTCTCGCGTTGACTATGTAACGGCCCTATGTCAGAGGTCTCCATTACCGCGACTGAGGTAGGTACTGTTCCGATTTACCTTTCTTTGGCGCAGGTGATTTAGAGGTGACAGGTATAGGGGTAAAATCTTCCTCTGCCGATATATAGTCATGGACATTTTCGTCCATGCTAACGCTATCTGACGTAATTGATTTAAAATTCTAATCTTTGTTTGATTTTTCTCCCTTTTACGAACAAAGGTCGCCATTTAGTAATCCAGAAGTTGTTTAAACAATTAAAAAAAATATATAAAAAAAATGTATCATGCAACTGTAACTTTTAACTTTAATGTGGTATTTCTATTTCATTTGACCCTTGATGTAACTTGGTGATATGTTAAATCATATTTTTGAAAACAAGCAGTTTTTTGAGGTTACTTGAGATTTTTTCACATTGCTTTGTTAACTGTACCAGTCTTTACCAAGAAATTCTATTTAAAAAAATTATTTAAAAATCTCCTGCAGGACAGTGAAATTCTTTATAATAATATAATATGAGCAGTTACACTGATTGGGACATCCATAATGTGTTTTTGTACACATTATGGTATGGTTTTGTAAATTAATAGTAACAGACAGTGTTAAACCATGAAAATGACATGTTTATTGCTTATGAATTTCCCAGATTTTCTATATTAGAAGGTTTCAAGATTTTTAGTGGCAAGGAGCCCTAGACAATCCCCTTGTGAGATCAACTTTTATTAGGCTTACATTATAATATAATAAAATATATTATAATCTTGAAGGATTTAAACTGATATACAGTATTATATCAGTTTAAATGCTTCAATTTGTTTTAAAATATTATAATACGAAAACTGAAGCATTTAAACAGATCTGATAGCTAAATATTTTTAAGAAAAGTGAACATGTTAACTCTTTTATAGTTATCTAAATATCCCTGAAACCCGCACAGCACCACCACACACAATAATCTATTTAAACTGATGTATATAACTGAGGTATTTTGAGTTTGCTCGCTACACCTGTGGGGAGTGTGTAATGGACTAGTTGCACGAGACCGCCATTTTGGATTTTCGATCAGTGAGTGTACGCATATACACTTCCGGTTTCGCTTTATGCCGGTGCAGAGTGCCGGAGAATTCTATAAAGTTGTTTATAGAATCTGTTATATCACTTAAAAACAACTAAGATATATAGTACAATCACATGAGCCACTGGCATTTAAATGCATGCATGCATGGGTTAGAATAGATTAACGAACTCATGGTGCATCATATACCATGACAATAATGCCTATAAATATACAACTACGATTAGAGTTGTCTGCATAAAATGCCTTGTGAACATTCACACGTTTGCTCTGTGATATTTTAATTCCATATTTCTCAATTCTGAGCATATATTTTCACTTACCTGCTCCATCAATATGATCACATAGCTACTTTACAATTTCCATCAATTATCTTTTTAGATAAAAACAAGGGCTGTGAAAAGATTGCGATTAATTTACATTTTTAACTGTAGCACAAACAGTTTAATATGGTAGCTTAAGTTTTTTTTTTTACCCGTAGTAAAATACGTTTTCTGTTAGACGAGATTTATGCAACAGATGATCTTTACTCATCTCACTTGAACTAAATAGAAACGCACAGGGGAAATACAAACACTGAGAATTATGCATTTAAATTACATTGGCTAGCCTACTAATAATACAGTTAACGATAATAATGTTAGCAAATAAAGTTACTAAAGCATGCACTGAGTCCATCTCATATTCCCATATTTATCTCTTCTGAGGAATGTTGCTTCGATTGACAATAGCAAACATTAGATCTTCATGATGGTCCAGTGTTCCACGCAGAAAGAGAAGGCCGTTTTTGAGCCATTTAACGTTAGTTACCCAACTGTCAGAACAAAATCAGGAGATGTATTACATACTTCCTGGATCACCGCTGAGCCTGAACCGCATAATCAACAGGAGAAAGATTAAAAGTCAAAGATCGTTGAATTTCCACACAGAGGTAAGGTTACACAATAATATAACAAGGATTTCTTTCGTCTCTGAGAACAACATCTTCTCTTTAATAAAAATATCTATTATATCTAGCCAAGTTTCATATTTAAGTTTCTTCCAGCACCAAAATGCAAGCGTCGCTAAGACCAGAAGGGCACAAGCGGAAGTAACCATGCACACAGTCGCATCTCCGCAGCTCACCTGCGCCATCTTGAAGTGAAGTGAAGTGACATGTGGCCAAGTATGGTGACCCATACTCGGAATTTGTGCTCTGCATTTAACCCATCCAAGTGCACACACACAGCAGTGAACACACACACCGTGAACACACACCCGGAGCAGTGGGCAGCCATTGCTGCGGCGCCCGGGGAGCAGTTGGGGGTACGGTGCCTTGCTCAAGGGTCTCACCTCAGTCGTGGTATTGAGGGTGGGGAGAGCGCTGGACATTCACTCCCCTCACCGACAATCCCTGCCGGACCTGAGACTCGAACCCATGACCTTTGGGTTACAAGTCCGACTCTCTATCCATTAGGCCACGACTGGCATAGAACCTGGAAGTGCTGGACGAAAACAATGTATGAGAATGGCACAGAAGAGAAGATTAGAAGTTTTTATTGTCGCTCACAAAAAGTAATCTCGTCACGTCATAACATTATTGTTCATCAAAAATATCTTAATTTGTGTTCTAAAGATGAACGAATGTCTTACAGGTTTGGAACAACATGAGGGTGAGTAATTAATGACAAACAAATGTCATTATTTGGTGAACTAACACTTTAAAGTAGTGTTTCTCAACTTGCCTAAAACATTCTAAAATCTGGGGACAGGAGCGGAGTCTGGAGCGAGCTCGGCGACAGAAGCGGAGTCTGGAGACGACCCGGGCACTGGAGTGCACCTAGTCCATTGTCTGCTGTGTTTTACAGAGTCTCTGGGAGTCTGGAGCGGGCTCGGCGACAGGAGCGGAGTCAGGAGCGGAGTCTGGAGCGGGCTCGGCGACAGGAGGGGAGTCTGGAGCGGGCTCGGCGACAGGAGGGGAGTCTGGAGCGGGCTCGGCGACAGGAGGGGAGTCTGGAGCGGGCTCGGCGACAGGAGGGGAGTCTGGAGCGGGCTCGGCGACAGGAGGGGAGTCTGGAGCGGGCTCGGCGACAGGAGGGGAGTCTGGAGCGGGCTCGGCGACAGGAGGGGAGTCTGGAGCGGGCTCGGGGACAGGAGCGGAGTCTGGAGCGAGCTCGGCGACAGAAGCGGAGTCTGGAGACGACCCGGGCACTGGAGCGGAGTCTGGAGTCCTGACCATCTCCTCAATCTCCACTTGATTTGGAAGAGGTAACAACATTGACTATAATTTTAGTAAACTACATTCAACCTAGCTCTTGCCTCAGGTCCCTAATGGGCTAAGACAGTGAATCTCAACCTTTTTTGAGTAATGGACCCCCATCATATTTAGAACCGTCCTCAAGGACCCCAGAATAATATTGGTTCATTGGTATCATTAATGTCTTTGTGATGACCAAATTCAATCAAGTATAATTTACTACTATGTTAGTTGACTTGTCCAATATTCAGTCATATTGTCAGTTATATTATACGTATATTATCTTCTTCTTTTATGGGAACATGTCAAATATCAAAATATACAAATATTCATATTCAGATATTTTATAAGGACCCCTTGGCATTACGTCAAGGACCACTAGGGGTCCACGGACCCCTGGTTGAGAAACACTGGGCTAAGATATCCCAGGCTTTATCTGGTGTGGTGGAGTTTAGTTAAGGTTGGGGGGTATGGTGTAGGGCCTGAGGCTTTGGCCTTCCTGCGGTCCCACTGCGCCCTCTTTACTATTGTTTGGGCCTTGGGTCCTGTGCCCTGCAGCGTCTCTCCCTGACACCTCACTGTGGCATGATAAGGACTGGGGTCTAAGTTACTGTATGTGGTGAAAACGAATGAATTAGTGGTAACCTTAATAATTAATAATAATTATTATTATTGTTTGCCCTCTGTTCATGTGAGCAGCACAACGCATGCATGTGATGTTGTCGCAGGAGCCGGCTAATAATGAGTCCCGCTTTGGCATAGAACCTGGAAGTGCTGGACGAAAACAATGTATGAGAATGGCACAGAAGAGAAGATTAGAAGTTTTTATTGTCGCTCACAAAAAGTAATCTCGTCACGTCATAACATTATTGTTCATCAAAAATATCTTAATTTGTGTTCTAAAGATGAACGAATGTCTTACAGGTTTGGAACAACATGAGGGTGAGTAATTAATGACAAACAAATGTCATTATTTGGTGAACTAACACTTTAAAGTAGTGTTTCTCAACTTGCCTAAAACATTCTAAAATCTGCCAGTTTAATGCGACATGTTAGCTATGTAACGTTTCTTTTGCAACAGCTTATTTCAGTCATTGACCATCTATGGGTGGGTAAATGTTTAGGCTTTTTCAGATCTTTCCATCTAACTGGAAAAAATAAGCTCACGCAATTTACATATCAATGCGACAGGAATATGGAGAGCAGCAGCATTCATTTCTGCTCTGACAGCCACAAGACCGGCCAAACACTGTGTGTGTTAGAAATCAGGAATGGTCTTAAGTGGCTGTTCACACACATTCGACAACATGAGTGTTTCCACTATAAAAGCAATCTGGTCATACGTGTTTTTGACGACCTCAGGAAATGGTTGAAAGTGGACAAGCTCAAAATGTTTTATACCCCATTTACACCTGTACTTAGTGTCGTCCAATTGTGATCTGATCGACCAAAATGCATCTTAATACCAGGTGTAAACAGGGCCATATTGGCTGTATTGAAAGTGTTCAGATCTGATTTGTGAGTCCAGTGGTGCTATTTCATTTTCCAAAATATCTGCATTTATTTCTATGGCCAGGATGTTGTGTTGTTCGGTATATGCCAACAGCAACATAGATGGGTTTGCAATACAGATGTTGTCTTAAAAAGCACGGTTGTCTTATTTATTCTGTGCTGCCGTCTCTGCTCGTCTCAAAGTTTAAAGGGGTGGTTCAGTGTTTTTTTTCTAGACTTGATTGTGTTTTTGGGTCGCAGTTTAATGTAACTTAATACTTTGGTTTCCTTTATTCTACACCGCTGTTTCCATTGTCATATGAACGGCTTGTTTGACTTCCTGCTTCTATGAAGCCACTCCCTCCAAAATACACAGTGTGCTCAGATTGGTTAGCTGGTCCAGTGTATTGTGATTCGCTGAAGCATCCAGAAATGCCACGCCTCTTACCATTAGTTGTTAACTTACATGTGTTTCAGTGGAAATGTAAATAATGGCGTCTATATTGCTGTATCAAATTGAGCTGAATCAGACCCAGATGAAGAGGGTCAAGCAGAACCTCTGCAATCGCGGCTTTTAAAGGACATTTATGAATGGTATTTCATTTTGTATTTGTGTCAAAGTGTTTAGATACTGTCACTGCTGTTTGTTAGCTTTCAATATACGGTTTTATCCTGATTAAAGCTTTACTGTAGCTGAATACATGACTGAGCAGTCGCATTTTTGTAAAGGTAACATTTAATTTATAGCATGAACAACTGTTTTGTCTATGAACATAGAAGTTTGTTGGTGTTTGTTGGCATTTGTTGGAGAAGTATGCAATAGAATTTAGCTAACTGGCTAGCGAAGTAAAAACGTGTTGGGTCTTTGTTTGCTTCCTCGATGCAACCAAAAATAGCAACAGAACTATACATTTATAAGACATGTACAAACAATAAAACGTACTTACAGTTTGGGGCCGATAAACAGCAGCTTCTGCTTTTAAAGTGGGAACTGCTTCTTTCAGTAAAAGCCTTTGTGTAAAATCCAGCATTGAACTCGTGTAGATTCTGGAAGCTGTCTTCAGAGGCGCATCCAGTGTAGAAAATATCACAGATTATAATGGGTTATGTTATCTTTTGACACGTCGCTCGCGTACGGTGTACACAACTCTTCCGCTTCCATTATGCTGCACCACATGGACTCGCCCACTTTGTTGCGTGTTCCCGGGGGCAGTGTTTTACAGGGTTTATGATGTCACCAACCAGTTGTAGTCCAAACCGATCTTTTTGAAGGCATTAAACTACACTCTCAGAAAAAAAAGTACATAATTGTACCTTTAGGGGTACAATGGTACAAAGGGACAAATTTGTACCATTGTGATTTGTACCTTAAGAGACCAGTTTTGTACCTTTGGTGACAATTTTGTTCCTTTATTTAACAGTACAAAAATTGACCCTTCAAAAAGGGTACAAAATTGGCTTTGACAGCGTACAATCGTTGACTATAATGAGATATATATATATTTTACACAAACACACACTGAATTAAAATCAGAATTTATTAAATCCTTTTCATTTTCATATTTTACATTTCATTTGAAACACATTTTTAAACAGTCCATCTTACCTGGTGTTAAAAATGAACACTGAAGCAGTGTTAAAGTTAATGAGATTGATGATTGAGTGGTGATTGACAATTAGTGGTGACACCTGATGATAATAAGCAGAATCATTGAAGGAAAGAGAAAAAAGGTGTTAATGTTTTATGGAATGTTTAATTTCAAGTCACCATGAAAGAGGTCAGCATTTGCTTTAGTTGGGCTCTTGACTCTTTACCTTTTCTTTTCAATTTTTCTTTGGTTTCTCCGACTTTGTGTTTGTAAAGCACATTTGTTATGGTTAGAGAACATTGGATCTGGTCCCAATATAATTTGATAATGATGTAATAATCATGTGATGGCCTGATGTCGTTTAGAGTCTAAATCTCTGCCTGGGTGCTTGATGTGTATCTTTAGTATTAATGATTGTAGTCCTGTGATTTTACAGCTTGAGAGCCAACTATAGTATGACTTTTTTTTTCTTTTTTTAAGAATAATACATTATGCACTGAAGCCTCCTTGTTCAAACACACACAGACATCAAGAATCAGCATATGATGCTCAAGAACGGTGACGATAAATAAAAGCAAACATGAACAATCTATCAGGACAATTCAGCTGCATAATTTATTCATGCAGCAATGCATGATGGGAGCCATGGATGAGTTTTGATTGGTGGCTCCCATCATGCACTGCAACATGAAGCACTTTGTTTGATTGTCACCATTGTTGAGGGTCATATGCTGATTCTTGATGTCTGTGTGTGTTTAAAAAAAAAAACCCCTTTAGATTATAAAAGCTCTGCTGGATCTCAAGCGGTAACAGATTTACTATAAAGAAATAGTATAATATCGTTATCACCAGTTAATACTGGATGTCACCAATGAATCTGACCATTTCACAATGAGAAAACATGACCATTATGACCACCCAAAGCATTTTAAACCTAAATTGATCAACTTTGGCTCACTGCACTATTGGGAAACACAGCTCAGATCATAGTTTCTCTAACTATTACAAATGTGCTCTACAAACACAAAGTTGGAGCAGCCAGAGATAAATGTATGTTAATAAATAGAGTCAAGAGCCCAACTAAAGGAAATGCTTTTCACCATCATGGTGACTTCAAACTAAACTTTCATTAAAACATTAACATCTAAACATCTGTTAATTCTCAATAAGAACTTTTGTTGATGTATGACAGAAATCAAATCAAACTGGTTAATAATAAGTGTAATAATGTTTAATGGCTGGAAGTCAGTTGTAGTTGTTGTGTCTCTCTCTTTTTCTCTTGTTGTTCCTTCAGTGATTCTGCTTATTATCATCAGGTGTCACCACTAATTGTCAATCATCACTCAATCATCAATCTATTATCTCATTAACTTTAACACTGCTTCAGATGGACTCATATGGAGTGTTTAAAAATGTGTTTCAAATGAAATGTTGTAAAATGTGAAAATGAAAAGGATTTAATAAATTCAGATTTTAATTCAGCGTGTGTGTGTGTAAAATATATATATATATATATATCACAGTCAACGATTGTACGCTGTCAAAGTCAATTTTGTACCCTTTTTGAAGGGTCAATTTTTGTACTGTTAAATAAAGGTACAAAACTGGTCTCTTAAGGTACAAATCACAAGGGTACAAATTTGTACCTTTGTACCATTGTACCCCTAAAGGTACAATTATGTACTTTTTTTCTGAGAGTGTACAATAACTTTAAAAGACAGTATCTCTGTTTGCATTGAACTTTGCAGATACTGTTTATGCTCAAGCAGCAACATTACACACTAACTAAAGTTTAAAAAGTGAAATCGCAATGAACCACCCCTTTAAAATGTCTTCATAATATTGTAATATTCTGATCGACCGGTACTTTGCAACAACACAACCTTGTTTCTTCAGCAACTTTCGGCATGTTTCATATAACAGCATCTGACATGTTTACATTTTACGTGGCATGAGATGAACCACAAAAAAATCTGATAAGATTGATCAGACTGAAATGGATTTCCAGAACTGTGATTGGAATAGGATTTCAAACCACATTTGAATGTAGCTCAAAACTGATTTGTAAAAAATTGCATTTCATGTGATTTTCTTTTTTTTTTTTTTT
>RJVU01079885.1:412201-437126 GCA_003731715.1 Anabarilius grahami | reverse complement strand
TGCTGCATCAATCGAATATGCACAAAATCAGATTTGAACTGACAGTCTGAATGGGGCTTTAGTATCTTACCTGATCGGTACATCCTGTTATCTGTTTAAACAAAAAAACTCAATTAAACACAGATCACTTTGGTTAATCACAATAAAAATACATATTTTTTCATCTTTCAAATATTCTTTACACACAATCTCCTTCTTGTTAAATCAGCTGTATGTAATACTCACCTTCTGTTCCTTGATTCTTGCGATAGTAAATCACAGCAGCAGCAGCAGCAGCAGCGAGCAGAACAGCAATAACACCAACAACTATTCCTGCTACAGAACCTGGAGACAGACCTGAATCTGGAACAGCTGAAGACAGACAGTCATTATTACTAGAGAGAGAGCCACTAATAACCAACTGTACCAATATATTTGTCTGATAATTACACCTTTGTACTTTGGTCATCAATTGTATGACATTGATTAATAAATGGCAGATTCCTTAATAAAAATAACAGCAGTTAAAACAGCATCACAGCACTGTGCACTCAAAAGGAAACATCAATGTCACAGAAAAAATAATTTTATGCATTTTTCATGTTAACAAATTCAGACTTGTTAACAGCGTGTGTTTGTTGTGTCGTGTACCTTGATGTGCATGTGAAGATGATGGAGATGTTCTCAATTATAGTTTAATGCTGAGTGAAAAGGTCATTTATTTCTAATAGCCCACAATTAAAAAACATTTACTGGAAAGATTTAAAATATATATATTTTAAATTGCTCAAGGGAACTAAATTATACTTACTAACAGTAACTCTGAAACGGTTCTTAATCATGCCACTGTTGATGTGACGAGGACTGATGCTGCTGATCTTTAGTTTATATTCTCCAGAGTCTGTGTTTCTGGTGTTTGTGATGGTCAGAGATCCAGTCTGATAATTCACCTCCACTCTGTCTCTGAATCTCTCTTTACACCGATCATCTTCACAGACCTTGCTCTGATCTCCAGTGATTTCAGCGATGAGAATATCATTAAAATACCACCTCATCACATCATTTGGCTTTCTTTTTTCATCAGGGTCTAAAATGAGAGATTCTCCCTCCTTCACTGACTTTTTTTCTGGTTCAGGAAATCCTGAAACACAAACCAACAGCTGATTCAAGGATCTTTTTGGAAAAAAAAAAAGAATAAGAAAAAAAAACCATGAAAACACTGTGGATATGAAGACAATTTCTCATGCTCTTTAAAAAGCTACATTTATTTTTTGCACACATTTTAATTTACATTAAATCCTTTAACAGTAAATGTGTTTCAAAGAGATTAAGTATTTACAGCATTAATATAGAATAAGGCCCAGTTCATACCTGGCATTAAGAGGCATTTTGGTCGATGCAAGTGGATGACGCTAAATACAGGTGTAAACGGGGTTGTTACATTCCTATGTTCAGTGTTTTCTCTCCCATGTCTTTTCTTCTCTCTCTCTCTCTCTCTCTCTCTCTTTTGCTCTTTCATTTTAACTTTTGTAGGTGACGCACTAAGTGGGTGCCTCGGCTGTCAATCATTCGGAATGAGTGGGTTGAAAGTGTTCATTGCAAGATGAATGTGGAGCTGCTGGTCTCGTTGGTGTCGGAACATAAAGAACTATATGACAAACGCGACAGCGATTACAAAAACTTTGATAAAAGAGAACTGTTATGGAGTGGTATTGCACAGCAAATGGGCCTTGATGGTGAGATTAATTTCACTTAATTGTCTTTCATGTACATAGGCTTGTACCTTTTTCCTACAAACGTTTGACAAGCGCCATCGTTTGTGTGCTGTAGTGGAGGAGGTAAAACAGAAATGGAAAAGCCTGCGAGATACATATACAAGAAAAAAGCGTGAAGATGATTGCCGAAGTGGACAGGCTGCTTAAAACAAGAAGCCGTGGAAATTTATGAAGGTCATGGAGTTCCTCGCAACATCAACTGAATTTCGAAGGTATTATCATTAGAACATTACAATACATAGCTGTGTGAGCTCTACTATAATGCATTGACATTAAACATTGATTAACATGATATCATTGCATGTTCCCTGTTCACCATGCGATCACACCTCTAGTTCAATATATTAGTTTGTGTTCTGTGTATAGGTAACCTCTGCTGACATTTTGTTGCCAGACATATGGTACATTAAAATTAGTATGAATCTAAACTAAATTAGTAATTAAACATTAAGCTCTGGAGTATTTTGTCAAGATGGGTATGAAGTGTGGCATGGCCCACAGTGTGAGTTATTGTTTCTGATGTAAACTGAATTTGTCTTTACAGTGTTCACAGCAATATTTCTCCTGAAAATATGGATGAAGGGGTTGACCAAGTGGTGGTCCAAAAAGAAGTGAGCGACAGTGAAGAAGCACCAGCAAGCACGTCTCCAGGATCATCCTTCTCCAGCCCAACTGTGACAAGGTCTACTGTAAACAAAAGAAAACGGCTAGAGACACCAGACTTCTTGGACCGGTACCTCTTATCCAAAGAACCCAGGGAAAGTGAGAAAGAGGAACGCAGAAGAGAGAAAGAGGAGCGCAGAGAGCAACGAAGAGAACAACAAAATGATGAAAATTACTTGTTTGCTCTTGGCTTGATACCAGCACTAAGAAAATTGTCCCCAGCCGTACAGTCTTCGGTCAAATTAAAAATACATCAGCTGTTGCATGATGCCGAGTTTGGCCCGGCCTCTTCTGCTTTTTTTCCTCAGCAGTCACCAGTGTCCTACCGTCAGGTCACCCCGCAGACCCCAACAAACTATGGCTGCTCTACAACTTCTTGGCTACCCCAATAGATGTTTATGATGTACATTTTAATTCTGTATTTTTTAGTGGGTTTTTTTTACATTCTAGAAATATAGTTGAAAATCGCTATTTCATATATGTTTATTTGCACTATCGTTCACTTGCACTACAGTCATTGTGACTTATTTGCACTGCCTTTTCTGAAAAAATAAATGTTTCATTTTTCCAAAAGAAATTGTGCATAAGTGACTTACTTGAAAGTAATGTAACATATTTTGGGATTTGGCATATATTTGTACATAAGTATTCTTGACCTCTTATTGAAATAGCTATGTGCCTAATTACGGAGTCACTGCATTTATAGGCAATAGTTATCAATCTACAGGAACATAACCATTTTGGGCACAGCATTGTGCAGGGAAGGAGAACATTTTGAAGAAAATGCTTGTAAAAATGTTTATTAAAAATACACATTTTCAAAAATACAATTTAAATTTAGCTTTAAATAAGTATATCTTGAAGTGACCAAATACTTTACATTTTGCAAAAAAACTATGCTTTAACTTTGATAGAACATGTTATATCAAAAATATTTAAATTGCTGTGGTGAGTGCTGCCATATTAATTAATGAAGAATCAGATGCAATAGATTAGATAGTGTATTCAAGTTCACAGAAATTGTATATATACACATACACTAGCGGTTTTCACAATGGAAAATGTAATGAACATGGCTCAAATTTACAGTTTGATTTTATCTGTTCCCCAGACCATGGTTCACATGGTCATACTGCCAAGCAACTTCTCCTGCTGGTGCGTTGAAGTACTCTTTGTACAGTTCTCGGACATTTTGTGCCTCCACAGATGCCCGCTGCCCCCTACAATGTTCAAAGCCTTGTAGTGTTTGCTCACAATCATGGTCATCCTCTGTGGCATGATTCTGGTCATTTCCGTTTGGGCGCAAATAATTGCACAATGCACAAGCAGCTTTGACAACTTTGTCAACAACAGTTGGTTGAACCTGTAAAGTTCTTTGGAAAACCCGGAAGCGTTGACTGAGGATGCCAAATACATTTTCAGAGATGCGCCGTGCCCGAGACAAACGATAATTGAAAATTCTCTTGTCTGTGGGGAGGCGGCGTCCAGGGTATGGCCGGAGGAGATATGGTTTCAGCGGAAAAGCTTCATCCGCCACAATGACATTGTTAACTTTTCCCAGCTCAGGAGCACCTGGAAGTTCACTTGGAGGGGGAACATTCAGAGTTCCATGTCTGAGTGCCTTTCCCAGCACAGAATTGGCAAAGATGCCTCCATCACTGTTGCTGCCATAGCTCCCCACATCAACCACCAGGAAGCGGTAATCTGCATCAACTAAGGCCAGCAATACAACGGAGAACGTTCCTTTATAATTAAAGTAGAGAGAACCAGAGTTTGCAGGGGCCTGGATGAATATGTGTTTCCCATCCATGGCTCCCAAGCAGTTAGGGAAATTCCATCTTTCATGGAACCTCCTGGCTGTACTCCTCCACATCTCTTCAGTAGGCACGGGCAAATGTTCATCTCTGAGGCAGTGCCACAATGCATCACAGGTTTCACTCACTATCGAAGCCACAGTTGACACACCAAGTCGAAAGCTGGACGCAATAGTGCGGTACGAGTCCCCAGTGCTTAGAAAACTGAAATAGAAATAGACAAATACTAGTTTTTAACAACGCTTCACTTATGTTTTTACAACATTCATTGAAGTGAATAACAATGTAAACGAACTCACCGTAAACACACGGCCAAACGCTGTTCTGGGTCGATTGGTTTACGGTAGTGTGTCTGTTCTTTTGTCAGCGAGGGAGCCAGTTGTTGAAGTAAATTTTCGAACTCACTGACGGACATTCTAAAATACCCCCGAAAACGCTCATGATACATTTTCAGCTCTTGTACCAGTCGATAAAACTCCCCATGTTCTTCTCTTCTTGTAACTATGGGATGTATCCAATATCGGCGTCTTTTCCGGCGTCTTTCCTCATTCAACAGAACAATAATTTCTTCATCGCTGGAGCTGGAGCTACTGGTGCTTGAAATATCCATGTTTTCTTTGTATGATTTGGACAAGCGCGTAAATACTTGCTCTCTTCTTCTGAGTGAAAAGCGAGTGTCAGAAGCATAAAGTTGCGCAGCGCCACCTTGTGTACCGGGGTATTTCTGTTTTACATTAAGCGCCATCTAATGTCAGGGAATGAATTTGCATGTTCACTCGGCTCATCGTCAGCGAAAATCGCTTGGGTGTGAACAAAAAACGCGTTGAAAAACGCTGGCGCATAACGCGGGCGAATATTCGTCCCGGTGTGTACGGCCCTTTAGACTCCCATTCAAATGGAAGAGTCAGAACTTCCCAAAAACAGCTATGTCAATTGCAGCAATCTCCAAGAGAGCACCCAGAGCCCTAGGTTTTCAGGTTACAGGGGACATAATCACAGGTATGCCCCTAGTAAGGAGAGCAGGCAGTGGAAGGACAGAGGGCAAAGACAGAAGAAGGGTAGAGATAACTCTGAGAATGGCCAAAAACAGAGTAGTCATAATAGAAGTAGGAAATCTAGAGGGACTAAAAGTAAGGATGCTGAGAACTTAGCAGAGATCCAGCACTTACTTCTCAAAGCCCTCAAAGACCTCAAGTCAGAGGAGTACATCTCCACTGACAGAGACCAGTGGTCTATTGCACAAAGCCGGTTTCAGTTGCTACCCAGGTAAGTTCAAGATTAGTTTGAGTAAACTCTGCTTTTTCGGGCTTATGAAGGTGGATTGGTTTTTAGCAGGGTTCATTGCTATGGTAACTTACGCTACACGGCTAACCTGTTCCGGAGCAGGTTTTATTCTGGGTTAGAGATTGCAAACCCAAACTCAACCAATCAGCTGTGAGTAAAGTGACACGTATCTGATGCAATAAAGCCACTCCACCTGTATTTCTAGCTCCAAATTAAATCAGTTTATAGTTAAAACATTTTAGAGACAAAATTTCTCATCTTTTGCTGCTAATTATTTATTATATTTATATTATATGAATTAATTATGTATAATTAATACAATTATTGTATTAATTGAATATATCAAACTTTGCTTTTAAATTAATATAAATATAATACATGCATGGATGTATAAAGTTTTTTAACAAATTAAGCTTCATTCATTTGAGCTCTTTGTGAAACTAATATAAATTATTATATTATAAATTATTAGGCATATTTGTTTGATATTTGCATTGATATAGTCAGATATTTTCTTTCAGCTGCCTTCTCAAACTTTCACTGCAGCAGTGTTTATTCCTGCCTTGTAAATGCATTTAATTTCATGATATTTTTCATTATGATCTCTTAATCTTCAGAAGAGACGTGAATAGTGCGGTTCTCTCGCGAGAAGTGAATCAAACGGACGCTCTGTTCCGTGTGATTGGCTGTTTGCCGCACGTCACACTTTCAGGTGCACGTGCTTCAGAGTTAATTGCAAACTCTGGATTAAACCTGAGACAGAGAACAGAAAACAGAGAAAGTTTATACTGAGCGTTGTGCAACAGCTGATCCTGATCTAAACCAGCTTGGATTTATCTGGATTTGTCAACTCTAAACCTACTCTGAAACTCAGAGTTTGTTAAACAAGCTTCATGCAACAGGCCACTGGTCTTCTCAGCATAACCTGGTTGGGGCCCCTCCCCCTCCAACTAACATCTCAGACTGTGGACAACAGCCAGGAAAGGGGGGGGGGGGGTTGCCCATAACTGAACAGGGTTCTTCAGATACAGCAGACATCAAGCCCCTGTAACTTTTTAGACCTCAACTTCAGCCTAAAAAGGTAGATTACTTTCCACTTCAGTTTTGCTCCAGTTTAGACTTTTCAGTCAATTTCTATAAACCACAAGGTAATTCAAACTTCCTTATAGAAGATCTCCAAAATAAGGTATAGTTGATTAGACCTATGCCGCAGGCCTTCAGAGGAAGCTGCAGACTTTAGATGGGAACACTCAAATTCACAACACCACTGCTGGTCAACATACAGCCCTTGAGCTGCACCACCTAGGGTAGCCAAGATAATGGATGTCATACAACATGACTGCTACCATTAATTAGTCTGTATTTTAATGTAATTATTACTTGTAAGCTTTGCTCCTGATAAGGTGACAATAGATACAATCTTGTAATTTGTGGTACCAGGTGAACTAGTTGAGGATTCTCTTAATCAGGCAATGCAAGGAACTATTTAAACAAAGCAGGTGCACTTAGCTTACAGCTTGGAAAGTGCCATACCAAATTATGTCAATCCAGACATAAAGAATTGATTTCCTGCTAAATCTGCTCCAACATTTTTTTTAAATGTTTACTCTCACTCCTAATACTCTTTAGAGATCCTAAACTGCTATACGTTATCCTTAGGAAACTTGATTTTAATCCACACATAGGTACCTTCTCTAGAATGCTTCTAACCTGATTAGAAATTATTCTTACAGATATTTCATTTTGCTTATTGAACTCTATGTAGAATATATTGAGGCAAATTTTATTTCCAGTGGCATTGGTCAGAAGGAGGAGGTGAGGTGTGTGTGTTTTGTTCCCGCTGTTCTTTTTCAGTGCATCGCCCATATCAACGACTTAAGGTCCTCGAACAAGCCAATCAGGGAGGATGTAGGGAACAGCACATTCCAGGGCCCAGTTTATGGCTGGGCCCCTCTCTGTCCGTAACAGTGGACAAAAGGTTTGCTACGTTTTGATTGGATCTTGGAGGACTAATATAAACAAACTGTCCAACGCCATCAGATAAAGATGCTAGGACAACAGCCAGATACCTCTTATGGGGCATTCACACCAGGCGCAACTTGCGCAAATAAATCGCGCTATTTGCGCTTAGTTGGACGCTTGAACATTTAGAATTTACTCGCTTCATTCGCGCGTGAAATTCGCTTCATGAGAGGGGCTTCTGCCAGGCGGCTCCAGTCTCGTTTCTGCACACTTCCTATGAATAAACACATCAACTCGTCAGCGGGAAAGTAGTTGTAAAATACGGCGAATAAGCTCAATTTACCAGCTTTAGCTAGCTTGTAGTCATATATATATATATATGGCTCAAATTGAGTAAAGAGCATTTTTTATAACTTACCAGATTTTCCAACCTCCTCACTAACTTTCTTCCAAGCAAGATACTTTTTATTCCCGTTTCTATAAAAGTACAAAGATGTATCGTACAGCGACGATGATTTTGTCCTCCATTGTTGTTTCGGATTTCTGCCTCCGCTTGCTACATCGTAATCACGTCACTACTAGAGCAAGCTCCTGATTGGTTAACGAGGCGCGAATATTCGGCAAAGTTAAGATTTTTCAACTTGCGCGAATCACACGTTACGCGCGTCAAACGCCCGAAACTCTCAAATCGCGCCGCAGGATATCTATTTGCATCTTTGCATTGACTTAACATGTAAATCACTTGCGCTTAATGCTTCATTAGCGTCTGGTGTGAACGTACCATTAGAGGGCAAGAAGACCACCTTGGTACCAAGCCTGGGAAGGACAGGACTTCTCATTGGTCCACATGCAGTTTCTGCCCTTCACCCATCTAGAGACTAATTCCTAAGGTTGGCCAGTGACTGCCATAAAAATTCCTCAAGACCTCAGCAGCACTGGGTGAAACAAAGAGATACTTATTTCTACTTATTCACAGAAATAAGTATTCTCAGTAACAGCTATTTGTGTTGCAACATCTTACACCAGTCAGCTGTTGATGGACAAATGAGTGAATGCACGACAGTTCAATCTTTTTCCATGATGTTTGGTCTCCATTTGTTTAGAAAAGGTATTCTGGTGGTGGTTTGGAAAGTGAGAAACGCATTGGTAAACTTTAAAGACACTTTAAAGACTTCCAACTTTGTGCTTTATGCAAATGAGTTCCACAGGGGAAAGAAGGGTGGGCCACACTGTGTGTGTCCCCTCTGATGCCAGCAGCCTATCGCAGCACTGAGAAGCGCCAAATTGCAATCTCCTCCTCATCGGAAAGGGATAAAGGTACCCTTTCGACAGTGTCTGGCCCAGAGAAGCGGAAGACACACAGAGACACTTGCAACAAGGTTAGGCTCAGGAGAGCAAACCTTCACTTCAAGGTTCCTTCGTCTGCGTTTTCCAGATTGTTAAGGACCTTCTGCACCTACGCCAGTGCCTCATCTGTGTGTTCCAGATTTTAGGACCCTTTGGTGCTCCAGGTGATCAGCATCCCACAGAGCTTTGTGTTCAAGGCTGTTGAAATAGATTCTTGCTCCTCTCCCCACTGCATTGTCACCCAGCACAAAAAGTGGAAGACGTCTCCGTTATTGTACTCAACTACGTGGAATGTAAATATCACTTAACCAAACCTCTTTCCAGAGACCTTGGCATTGTTGTATATTATCAGTATATAATTTCCTAATTCCCATTAGATGTACAGCTGATGTTAGTTAATGTAAGAAACCCCCCATCTGCCCAAAAACGGAATCCGACGGCCTGGGTTAAACATCTGCATACTGTAGATGTGAGAGGAGAGTTTTGGGCAAGGCGTTGTCCTATGCTATTTCTTTGAGATCTTCTCTCCAGATGAGTTTTATTGCTTTATTGCAGGGCGCTTGATCTCAGCTTTTGACTTAGCAGGAAAATCAAGTCTTACATTAACAACAAATAATCTCACGTTTATTTGTTTGGTGCATAATAAGGTTCTCCAACTTATTATTTTCAGAGAAACAGTTTATCTTTCCATAAGATAACGTAACTCTTCCATAGCCATACCCAACTTAATCACTTAATTGTATCTTTTATGTATCTTATGCACTTTATTCCTTTATCATTCATGGTCTTCATTTAGTAGTTGTGTTAGTTATTGTTGTTTATCTTTTGTTAATACATTTATTTTATTACACTTGTGTCTTCCTTGTGCTGATAATACAGAAGTTAGCAGTATCACCAATCTTTCAAATAAATCAGCTGACCACTTTACATCAATTCTAAATGAATGAAAGCCCCTGTTCTGTGTTCTCATACTGCCAAGACCTTGACTGGTGCCCTGAGGTAGGAGAAAGGGGGAAGTGGTCATCTGATGTACTCATAACCACACCTTAAGTGATGCGTGATCCAAAAATCACAACGTCAGCAGTGACGTGAGTAATCCCTATTTTACTTAGCATCCTTGGATGGGCGAAGGTAAAATCACTACAATATGAATGTTCTTCCGAAGCCAAATTCTTCCAGAACTGTCTAAAGATACTCCCATCCTACCCGATCAAATGCCTTTTGCGCATCTAAAGTAAAAATGGCTGCAGGTAGAATATCCATTTCAGATGCGTAGATGATGTGCAAAAGACATTTGACATTGTCAGATGCGAGTCTCCCTCTTAAGAATCCAAACTGATCAAAATGAATCAATTTGCTCACAGATAGCTCTAGTCTTTTAACTAAAAGTTTTGCAAAAAGTTTTAACTCTGTTGTAATTAAAGATATAGGCCTACAACTACCGCAATTTAGAGGAAACTTGCCTTTCTTAAGCAACACAGAAATAAGTGACGTATTTTGATCACGATGAAATGAGCCAGTTCTAAGGGCATAGTTAATAGAATTTAGAAGAATTGGTCCTATACTATCCCATAATTCCAGGAATAGTTCCGGAGGAAAACCATCTAGACCTGGAGATTTGCCTCTATTCATTGAGGAAAGTGCATCTTTTAATTCTGTGGGTGGGAGGTGTATCAAGAAATTCTGCTTCTTTGGACAGGGAAGGTAGATAAAGCTTTGAAAGATATGATTTAAGGACAACCGGGTCAAAAATAGATTTGGCTTTATAGAGATTAGAATAAAAAAGTCTGAAGGTATCATTAATTTCCTCTGCATCATAGGTAACCAATCCTGATGGAGTTTGTATTGCAAGCGGTAAGTGCATGTGTGATTATTATCAGGGAAGCTGATAGACACAAAAGTTGTGTTTACATTTAATTCAATGTATTCACTGTTACTTTCCCTGTGTACCGTACATGTAGGCTTTCTGTACAGTGAACGAGATTATAACGTTATTCTCTGATGCTGATGTACAGTTCAAACGTTAAATCTGAGATGGACATATATCTTCATAGACTTAATACAGTGATATAAACGACCACCAAACACGCACATTATTGAGAATGTAGGCTATAGGCTACAGGCAGGCAGCTTGAATATAGACGTAACGTGCAAAGTTTGACGCTAAGTGTTTCTTAGTGAAATACTGGCATTAAGTTGGCTTGACATTGGACGGTCGATATTCGCAAATTTAGGGATCGTCTCTAAAATTACATACAAGATTTCTAACTTCAATAGCATTTCAAGAGAATTACTTACAGTCTTAAAACCAACTGTAAAGTGTTCATGTAGATTTCAGGTATGATGCACACCTTTTAGATTCTTGATAATGAATAAAATTGAACCGCAGAAAAAACTGTCAAGTCATATGTAGCTACATATCATTATATATTTCACTTAGCTTACTGTATGCTCATACACAAAATATACCATAATTTAAAGCTCTATAGTATTTGAAGAGAATGAATTACAGTCTGCAAAGTGTTCATGTAGGTGTGATGCACAACTTTTAGACTGTTGATAATAAATATTAACTCATGCTGTTGTAAAAAGTAGTAATATTTACACATGATTTGACATTTTATTTTATTAAATATCAAAAATCTACCATATACCATAATTTTAGATTGTTGATATTAAAATAAATAGAAGCTCATGCAGTAGTAAAAAATTAGCCTTTTTTTAAATGTATTTTATTAAATATAAAAAATCTAAAAGGTGTGCATCACGCTTGACACCTACACGAGCACATTAAGTATATGACTGTTAGTCATTATCTTCAAATGATATTTAAGTTAGAAATGTGTACACCAATGTCGTATGTAACTTTAGAGACGGTTCCTAAATTTGCGAATATGGACCATCCAGTGTCAAGCCAACTTTATGCCAGTATTTCACTAGGAAACGCTTAGTGTCAAACTTTGCACATTACTTCCATATTCTAAGACAACCTGCTTGCCTGTAGCCTATATAGTATAGTAGGCTATATGTGCGAGTTTGGTGATCTTTTATATCACTGTATTTAGTCTATGAAGATAAGTTAAGCGTTCTATATGTCCCAACTGCAGGGGAATCCTGGAATATGACGTATTGAGGGAAACCCCAGTAGCTACTGCAGCACAGCCACAATAAAGTTAAGGAAAGTTATATGTCTCTCTCAGATTTAACGTTTGAACTGTACATCAGCATCGGGGAATAACGTTATAATCTCGTTCACTGTAGAGAAAGCTGCTTACATGTAGGCTACAAAGGGAAAGTAACAGTAAAAACATTGAATTAAATGTAAACAACTTTTGTCTTTATCAGCTTTTCTGCATATATACTGTCCCTGATAATCATCACACATGCACTTACCACTTGCTCCGTTAATGTAAATCTGTTTTAATGAAATGAATGATTTGCTCAATCTGTTGCTCTGCTCTTCATCAACACACGCTTGCACCCCCTGCTGGCGACTAACAGCAGATGGAGATTATGTTCGGTACCAGTGTTGCCAGATTGGAAATGTCCAAGTATCGTACCAGAAGCTCAAAATTATCGTATTTGGAAGAAAATTATCGTACACGAGTCAAATGTGCAGAATACAGGCTGTTTATCTAGACCAATAACATTTTGACTCGACCTGCAAATTACCACAATAGGTAAATAAAGCGTACCTTAGTGGGAAGGTCCAAACTCCACCTCTGAGTCGCTGTCATCAGAAGCCTGCGTGTTGCCAGATGTTGAGGGGGTCCTTTTGCTGTACAGATTTGATGCCGTCATGGACCGCAACATAGTGCTCGTTGGCTTAAAAGCAGGGCACCCTCCCGCATTCTTAACACACTCTGAGGTGTGCACGAGCCCATTTAGAGTGTCTGTAATAATTTGATTTCGTGGCTTTGTTTTGATGAGGTTGACTTTAGAAAAAACACGTTCGCATGACGCATTTGAATGGGGAAACAAGAACATCGAGGGCAAACTTCCCCAGTTCGCTGAACACGGTTACCCCCTCGAAATCCTCCAAAGTAGAAATATGGTGCCATAATTCATCAACATCCATTGCCTTTGTATCTTCGCTTAAGGCCACGAGTGGCAATCGCCTCCACTGGTCATCTATGGCTTGGAGACGGTCTGCGTCTGCCATGTCAATCAACCGTGGCACTTGTTGCATGAGGGGAAGCAAAGATGGATGCTCTGCTCGTGCCTTGGCATCAGTCGCAGTGGCAGGGGAGAGGCACACGATTTGGGTCAAGAGGGCATCATCAAAGTCAAACCGTTTCTTTATTTCTCCGCAGGCAACCCGGAGAAAATTCTGACAGCGCACATGAAAATCTGTCAGGGTGGCTGCTGGAATCTTAGCCTGCTGGACATGCTGCATTACTTTTACACCCAAGTACAGCGTGTTTAGTGGTCGGAGCTTTGCGCCGTCATTTATTTCGATCTGATTCAATGGAGTACGCAGAACATAGTCTCTGTCCATGAAGGTGAGAAGGAGATCTGTGTAGGTTTCACAGACCTTGCTTTTCAATGAAGTAATCACCACCTTTTCACTTTGAAAATATTGATTAAGGTCTGTGAATTTAGGTAGCACCCACTCTAGAAAATAGTAGTACAGGCGAAGAGACTCATCATTAAGGGAGCTAAAAATATTCTCTGCAGCGGTCAATCTGGCCTCGAGCCACTGGTCAGTGAAAAAAAGCCGGAGGGCATTCCACTGGGCGGACACACATTTCACAACTTCGCTCAATGACAGCCATCTGGTCTGGGAAGGCTTCAGTAGTTTGTGGGGTTCAACATGGCAAAAATCTTGAAATTCTCAGAGCTGTGCGAGACGTTTTGCACCGTTTTTGAAATATCCATAAATGTCTCTGGCTAAATCCTCGCACCTGCGAGGGAGCTGCTTGCATGCTTCACTCGCACAGAGGTGCAACGAGTGGCATACACACCTCTGCACTGTGATGCCCGGCAGATCATTTCTAAGGTGGCTGGAGACAGAATTGTGTTTTCCCATCATTGTATTGCAGCCATCCGACCCGAACCCCACAATGTTTTCAATCGGTACATCTGCATCAGTGAATGACTTCATCTCGGTGTAAAGCCTTTCTGCAGTGGCCCCCTCAGCGGCAAACTGTCTGTGTTGGTCTGAATAGATCTGCACCAGTTTCCAGAAACGGGTCTGAATCCTGTTTGTGCCCTCATCGAAAAAACAAAACGATAAAAAGCGTTTTCACATTCCCGATGTCTGTTGACTCGTCAATCAAAACGCTGAATTTTTTCCTTTTCAGGATTTCGGTTAGACTCTCTAAGTAACAGCCGCCAATGACATGCTTGGTTATAGCAGTTGTCTTTGTGCGACCAAGGCTCATGGTGCTGAGCTGTTTTCGAATCTTTGAATATATCTTTTAAGATGTCGACCAAATGATCCGAGGTCCTCAGTGCTATGTTGTGCTCTGCCATGAACCCTGTTAGCTTTATCTCTGCATTTTTAACTGCTGTATCTAGCTGTTCACTCTCTGACGGTTTCTGTAGCAAATGGGCTATGGACCTAGATTTTTATTTTTGTCCTGATGTTTCTTTGACTTTTCGTGATTTTTTAAAACGATCATCTCAGCCACCATGTGCACGTTACAACACCGGCAGAAGGCTTTGGTGTCATGGCCTGAAACAGGTCTTAACCATCCTGCAAAACTGGGGTCCTTTTCCCACTCCGTTCTGTATGTTTGCTGTCGGTGCTTACTTTTATGCTGCTCCATAGCCTCTGCCTTCCTCTTTGCCTTTCCTCTGTCGTCACCTTCCTTTTCAGCACTCATTTTCTATACTTTTATACTTCTAAACTATCGAACTCAGCTTGGAAACAACTAGCGCTGCAGCATGAACGTTAACTTGTGCTCTTGAGCGTGAGAGTCATTCTCCATGATGATTGCCTGAGAAGACGTAACGTGATATGATATAGAAGACATGCGTAGCACCAAGTTAACTTTCTCCTCACAATCATGAATCATCCACAGCTAGATAAACGAGTATAGAAGCCCTATGATTACAATGACCATCATTTGAATTGTCATAAAATTCTGGAATTATCGTACATTATGGGATTTTTTTCATTATTGATCGTACAGAGGTCAAAATTATCATACAAATACGATAATTATCGTACGTCTGGCAACACTGCTCGGTACTCTACTGCTTTTCCTGCAGTTCCCGGATGTGAAATTTTGAAATTTTAACCACTGAATTTGTGGACGCGAAATAAAACGGACCGAAAATTGCCTGCTGAATATTATAGGTTGTATTTTTAAACAGAATGATATTTTGGAAGTGAAATCTGAAAGGTGAATATGGATTATTGCATTTTTAACAATGAAAATGTGTGTGAAATGTTTTGAATTTAAATATTCACAGCTTAAATATACAACCATGTTGAATTTCAGCCAATAAAAATGCAAGCCCTAAAAATGCAATGCATTAAAATACAAGCACAGTTAATGCAATGCATATTTTTTTCAAGTAGTGCAATTCATTATTTTACTTCCATAAATACATCTTATGTCTACAGGAGAAAAAGGTATTTTTTTCACTAAGGGATGTCGTATACGCCAGGCGTCAACAATGTTCAATTCAGCGATAAATGTGTTAATCCCAGAAGGTACATCTAAACAAGAAAAGATATTTGTTGATCTGTCAAGTCAAGTCACCTTTATTTATATAGCGCTTTTTACAATGCAGATTGTGTCAGTTTGTAGTAGTAAACGATGAGATGTCATATCAATCACAAGTTAAATATGGAGTACCGCAAGGCTCAGTACTAGGACCGTTGCTTTTCACTCTGTACATGCTACCCTTGGGAGATATCATTAGGAAGCATGGCGTTAGTTTTCATTGTTACGCTGATGATACTCAGCTCTATATCTCTTCGCGCCCTGACGAAACTTACCAATTCGCTAAATTAACAGAATGTATAGCTGATATAAAAAACTGGATGACCAGTAATTTCCTACTACTAAATTCAGAAAAAAGAGATTCTAATTTTTGGACCGAAAACGTATACACGCAATAACCTAGAATACTGTCTAACACTTGATGGCTGCTCTGTTAAGTCTTCGTCGTCAGCTAGGAACCTGGGTGTGCTCTTTGATACCAATCTTGCATTTGAAGGCCATGTTACTAGCATCTGTAAAACCGCATAATTCCATCTTAAAAATATATCTAAACTACAACATATGCTCTCAATGAAAAATGCAGAACAGTTAGTTCATGCGTTCATGACCTCAAGGCTAGATTACTGTAACGCTCTACTGGGTGGTTGTTTCTCCCGCTTGATAAATAAACTACAGCTCGTACAAAATGCAGCAGCTAGAGTTCTTACTAGAACTAGGAAGTATGACCATATTAGCCCAGTTCTGTCATCACTGCATTGGCTTCCTGTTAAACATCGTATAGATTTTAAAATCTTGCTAATTACTTACAAAGCACTAAATGGTTTAGCTCCCCAGTACCTAAGCGAGCTCTTAATGCATTATAGTCCTTCACGTTTATTGCGATCTCAGAAGGCCAGCTGATAATACCTACAATATCTAAATCAACTGCAGGCGGTAGATCCTTCTCCTATTTGGCACCTAAACTTTGGAACAATCTTCCTAGCATTGTTCGGGATGCAGACACACACTCTCAGTTTAAATCTAGACTAAAAACGTATCTCTTTAACCTGGCATACACATAACACATTATCAATTTATATTTTCAAATCCGTTAAAGGATTATTAGGCTCCATAAAATAGGTCAGCCGGAACCGGGAACACTTTCTATAACACCAGATGTACTCGTTACATCAGAAAAAGAATGGCATCTACGCTAATATTAGTCTTTCTGTTTATCCCGAGGTTTACCGTAGTCAACCGGATCCGGGCCGTATCCAGCTGAGACCAAGGACCGGAGCCATGACACGACCACAACGCAGCCCTGAAGTATCAGCAGAGATCGAGTCGACTAGATCATCCATTGTGAAGGCCTCATCGACACGACAGCCAGTAGCACAGTTCCTCAACAAACCGTCCATACCGGCGTGATGAATACGATCCTCAACTGGACATGACCACAACGCAGCCCTGAAGTATCAGCAGAGATCGAGTCAACTAGATCATCCATTGTGAAGGCCTCATCGACACGACAGCCAGTAGCACAGTTCCTCAACAAACCGTCCATACCGGCGTGATGAATACGATCCTCAACTGGACATGACCACAACGCAGCCCTGAAGTATCAGCAGAGATCGAGTCAACTAGATCATCCATTGTGAAGGCCTCATCGACACGACAGCCAGTAGCACAGTTCCTCAACAAACCGTCCATACCGGCGTGATGAATACGATCCTCAACTGGATGGAACTGAAATAAACACTTTGATTGTTGCGATCCTATCAGACTTATGATAGCAACCTGATTCGTAACAAAGCACTGTTCGCCAGAGGAGAACTGGCCCCCTGACTAAGCCTGGTTTCTCCCAAGGTTTTTTTTTCCATTTTAACACCTATTTGCCACTTGTTTGCCACCTGTTTGCCACCTGATGTCACCTGATGGAGTTTGGGTTCCTTGCCGCTGTCGCCTTTGGCTTGCTTAGTTGGGGACACTTGACATTTGACTTGACATTTGATATTCAACAGTATTCTTGACATTTAATCAACAGTGCTTCTGATCTGCCTGCATTGACACTATTCTTTAAGAGCTGCTGTGCAGCCAAAATTATGTACCAGTTATCAATGTAAAGCTGCTTTGACACAATCTACATTGTAAAAAGCGCTATATAAATAAAGGTGACTTGACTTGACTTGACTTAACTGTTTGCTTTCCAGTAGATGGCAGTAATCGTCCACTAAACCCAGGCACATTTTTCATGTCTATCACTATGAATGAACTTTAGAAATGTAGATCTTTATTAAAGTGAATTTAACATAAAATTTTGCTATTTTATATAAATGTAAATACTTAAATTATTACAAATTAAGGCAAATAAATAACACAAAATACCATAAATCCTACAAGATTGCACAACTTTACAGTAAAATATTAAAGTAGGCTATTACGTTTGTTTAAAAAAAAGTGTTACATGTTACAAAATCACATTTTACTGTCTGGTTAAGCTAGTTGGACAGAAAAATGAATATTGCTGGCCAATGTGTAATAGCATAGCAAGCAACATAACATAAGTGATAGGCCATATTTTATTATTTGCCTACTATTATTACGCTATGAGTAGGCTGCATACCTTTCACTGCATGAAAAGTGGGATTTTCGTCAGTAAGTGGCACTGTAGATTGTCGTGGAAGTTCAGGTTTACGACTGCACACGGCAATTTGCAGGCAACACCGAAAACTGCCGTGAAATGTCAGAAATTGACACGGGCCTTGCTTGGCAGTTGTTCCCCCATGACCCCCCTTCCCCTAATTCCAGGGGAGGCTTTAACATGTAAATGAAAATGCTGTGAGCTATACAAATGACCATCTAGCTCCATACTTGCGTTCAATTCTTTTCTGTTCTGCCTTCGTCCTTGCCTGTTTGGATAATCCAGCATAGTGTATGTGATCCTTTGACTTGCGTGGCTCCCACGAAGACCGCTCAAATCCTGAGTAGTCCATTTTTCCAACAAATTCTTTCTTCCTGAACGTCTTCAAACACTTGTGGCATCCTGCAAATGTAAGTTAAATGCAATATGTTACACACACATATTTATATTTGAGCATTCAATG
The DNA here is from genome assembly GCA_003731715.1 of Anabarilius grahami. Lineage (NCBI taxonomy): Eukaryota > Metazoa > Chordata > Actinopteri > Cypriniformes > Xenocyprididae > Anabarilius > Anabarilius grahami. The sequence continues at coordinate 418,542 of RJVU01079885.1, read as the reverse complement.
AAACAGATCAACTGCTATCCATTAAAAAATAAACAATGTAAACATTTAAATATTGATTTTACTGATTCAATGATCAATATTAATATTAATGTTTATTAATTATAGTAAATAATGTTTGAATATTTCAATTACCTCTGTATGCTCCATGTCCAACAAAGCCTCCACATTTTCGAGTTGCGGGGATATCTGATGAAAGACAAAGCAGAGCTGCTCTGTAAACCTGATGTCCTAAGAAAGAGCTGTCTTCCAGAATCATGCCATGCCAAAGTTCTTGAAGCTCATCAACTAAGGGGTCTAAGAAAGCATTTATGTTTAGTGATGGCTCTTTTGGTCCAGGTATTAGTCCAACGAGAATCATATTTTGTTCTTTAAAACGGTCTTCACGAGGTAGATTCAAAACGACCAAGTAGATGGCTCCAACTGAATAAGGTGCATCTTTGAAAGGTTGGAACCAGTCCAAATTCAGCATCAAGGCCAAATTATTTGGCTCTGCTAAAAAAGGCTCTCCATTCACATACTGGTAGTCCTGCCATATTTGTCCATCATATACGTCTCCTAACACACCCTCAGGTATTTTCCGCTTTCGCCATTCTTCACATTTCTCTTCAAATCCAGGTCTTTTAACAAGTTCTTCCAGAGACTGCACAACACTCTTGTAACAGTAAGAACGTATTGGATCTACATATTCTTTACCGTTAGAATATTTTGCCTTTCTTAGCAAGGCAGAGCCACATTTCTTCCTTAATGCAGACCTCTGCTGTGGGTGATTGTAGAATGGAATATGACCACAAGTCTTGCAAACCTTTGTGCCATCCCGTCTGAGCTCATAGGTTTCAGTAAGCATGTATACTGCCATACATTTTGGACAAACCACATTCTGTAAGAAGTTTTCACGGAGGATATCAGTCCATTTCCTCAAGGAGAATAAAGTCTTTGGAATAATGCTTGCAAAGGCAGTGAGGGAATTAGCACAGAGGACATTTCCCATTATCGACATGAACTGTTTGATGCACAGAAGAAGTGATGTGATGGCATTGTCAGAAATCTTGAAGGTTGATTGCCATGACAAAAGCATCATGGCCAGAAGTTTTTATCAACAAGTCTTCTGGTTTTTCACTTCTGGACTGATCACTTCCATGCCCCATCTTGTATGTGAGGATAGACTTCACTCTGCTCCTTAGCAAGGCTTTCCTCCTCTTCAGTCACATACTCATCCTATGGAAATGTAAAGTACACATTTAAAACTCACGCTATGCCCATACTCATCACCTCAAATGGCCGTACTTAGCGCATGAATATGTCCATTTGAGAGTGAAAAGATCATCATTAATATGTCCATTTGAGAGTGAAAAGACCATCATTAATATGGCCAATTGAGAGTGAAAAGATCATCATTAATATGGCCATTTGGGTATGAATTTGTAATTCAATTGTTTATTCAGAGGTGTAAAGTATTTGAGCAACTGTAATATTAGGATATTGGTATATCTGAGATTGTAAAACAATAATGTTGGTGAAAAATGTTGGGTTTTCCCGTTTGAGCTCTGGATTAGCATGTAAGGAACTTTATACTTGTATATTCAAAAGTAATTTCATGCTTACCATATAACAGGAGATGTCTTCATCATCTTGCACTGACTCTGAATCGCTGGAGTCCAGGAAAAGATGAATGCTTTGGTCATCTGCTGTTTCGTCTGGAAAACAACCCATGCAGAAGATACAGTTATGCATTATAATGCGATATACATATTTAATTATTAATTGTTATTACAATAACCACAACAGTGAAAAGCAATCACATTTTAACTAGACAATTTAAATGGGAAACCAGGTACAGTTACAATATATGTAGCCCACAGCTGTACTGGTATAACAGTTAGGGTTAGGGTGCTCACCGTTGTCTGAACTGTCAGTCGCTGGGTGCATTTCTTCAGATTCTTCCATCACTTCTTTTTCTGGGCCCTCGTGCATTTCACTTTCATCAATCTCTCCAACTCCAGCCAAGTTATCTTCGAGGTCTTTACACATAGACGGTACATAACTCACGCCGGTTGGGTCATGACTGGATAGCAGCAGGCGCTGTATGTTATCTGACCTAGCCCTTTTGGATTTTTTCTCCCAAACTCCATTTTTGAAATAGCGCTTTCTGTGGTCAAAATACTGTGTTTGACAGAGTTCAGTGTCGCAATGTTCACAGAGGCGCCGAGGTCTTTTCTTCAGTCTTGGGACGTCCATCTTTCAACTGACGGCACACCGTGTTTATATCACAGAGCTTTATAGGCACACCGTGCTTGTTTACATCTGAGCTCGTCTCGCGAGTTCTTCCATATAACAATGACCTCACATGTGATTGGAGGAGCCCGACGAGCCTTCTAGCCCTCGTCCAATCACGTGCGAGGTCATGGGCATGACGACTCATACAGCAGTACTTGCAAGACGAGCATATAAACAGACATGTTTTTACTCCTGTACTCAGACCTTTTCCTCCATTTCCTGTGTTTTTGCTGCTTTGCTGTTTCATGATCTACAATGGCTGGATGGCGTCTCCCCTTCAACTCCTCTGCATGGACGCGATCAACCCCTTTCAGCCAGTCCGCAGACCGGCGAGAAGAAACTGCTGAATGCTATCAGTGGGCTGTCTCGTCAGCTTACTCAGTTTGCTGCCGATGTAAATGAACAGTTCACTTTAGTAAACTCCAGGTTGCTGTCCATAGAAGATAGGTTGGCTGCTATGGAGTCGAAAAACTGTGTGGAAGATACTAACTCTAAGAAGAGAAGACGGGTGCACAATCCTAAAATTGCGGTAAGACTGTAATCTAAGTTAAACTAGCCTAAAAGCAAAGCTTTTTTAAGTAGCACAAGCTAAAATCAGCCTTGAAAAAGAACAATTGTAAGTTGCTTTATAAAAGTGTTTTTTTTGGTCTTGTAATTTACAGGAAGCAGTACGCCGTCTTCACAACTCGGACACAAATTGTAGGCGCTACGAACCGGAGCAAGGGTAAGATTCAAAGAATATGCTTTCATTCTCCTGTATAAGGAAATAGATCCTTTAATAGATAACGTTACCGATCTTAACCGTATATTTTGTTTTCACAGACTAACCTCGCCTCATAACGAGGCTGTGACCTCATATTTGCTCGGAGCTATGTCTGCAAGTCCAGATTTACATGATGCTGATAAAGATGACATTGTGTGTAAGTAACTTTTACTATTTTCTCGTTTATTGTTTTTATTGTTTAAGTTCTTTTACACGTTTTTTATTCATATCACTCTCATTTAATTGTTTTCCAGCTGCCTGTAAGACATATTACGAGACAGTACGCAGGAGCTTCAGGTACAAACATCCAGATCTTGCATCGCAGGCGGAAGCTGTGAAGCGTTCAGCTCGGAGTCGAGCGAGAAGAAAGAGGGTAAGATTTATTAGATTAGATCCGTCAATGTGATTATTTTTCAGGTGCATTAATAGATGTGTTGAGTCCATACGCAGTGCATCGCGCAATACTGATTGTCTTTATTGGTTGTTTTTACAGCTGCTAGAAGCAAGACAGAGTGTGCTAGCTGAGGATGAGGTGGGCCTTTGGAAGTGCGCTACCACAGACGTCTGCAAAATGGACTGAATTCAGACAGAATGCCGCTAGTTACCTACAGCTCCGAAGCGGAAAACAGAGACTTCATGGTGCTGTAGGATTTTGGGCTTCTCGTGAGCTTCCCATTTGTTGTGTGGGCAGATCTCCTACGTTTTGTACATGGTTGTGTGTTTGTGCTAATAAAGCTCTTTCTTTGAATAAACAGCACGTCCCCGGCAAATTTTCCTTTCCTCAAATTCATGTCCTTGATGGTAATAATAGTGTAGTCCATAGGATAACAATGACATGAATATACAACATAATAGCATATCATATGAATATGAATATATCAAATTAAATTATATATATATATTATAATTTGGGGATTTAAATTTATAATGACCCAGGGTGACCAATAGTAACAGATCTGCCAACCAATCACGAGCGATTTTTCTTGTTTAAATGTAGTAGTTTCAACCAATACTGAGTGAGGAAATTCAAACCATTCTCTGGCAAGGCGCAGGCACTGCTATTCATATGCTAATTAGAGCCATAACCGCGCACCTCCGCGAGCTCCACATACGTCATGGTTCGTTTCCGTCAATATGTGGCACAGACGAACGCGATGTTCACAGGCTGTAAATTGTCGTTAATTGCCGAAAATTAGGGAGATTTCCGGCCGTTTACGGGGACGAAAATCCCACTTTTCATGCAGTGTTTATCTTTCGCATGTTTCCCCTCTTCCTTTTTATTTATTTAGGCTACCTAAATCAGCCTCCGGTGGCTTAGACCTTTTGTCTTACCATAATTTAGTGTTGATTTAGAACTTGTCCCGCTGTCCCTACAGACGTCACCTCATCCCTTCTTCTCGTATACTTTTGAGTGAGTTGTCTTCTCCGAGCGCACACTCCGAGTCCCTCCCAACCAGGTTAATTTACCCACCGAGTGACATATCATTGACGTTGCGTGCAAATGAGCGGTAAAAACCCGATCGCGCATTCGTTTGTTTGTTTTTTCTTGCGCGGGTGCCCCGTGCCGCTGGGCCGTCCAGGCCTAAATCCATCACTGAATGGTTTTAAGGAAAAAGTTAGGCTACTCAGCTTAGTACATTTGGCCGCGTCCACAGTTTCTAGAGCATCCGTATTTTAACCCAGTGCCATGACAACACCGGCCCTCGCGGCCAAATAAACAGACCGGCCCACCGGGAATTCTCCCGGTGCTCCCGATTAGCCAATCCGGGCCTGGGTGAAACCATTTAACCTTTTCTTAGAACAAAAACATCAGTTTGAGTGGGTTGGGAATTTCCCTATATGCTTATGGTATAATATGGACTGAGTTGTTGATAATTTAGCTTTTCCCTCCTTTGCTCTCCTGGGCTTCTGCTTCTCTCTTATCTGCAAATTATTGTTATTTCTTTTTGTATTTTCTGATCTTCATCTATTAGATACAATACTCTGGATTTTACCTACAATTTTATTAATGACTTCTTTCTGATTGTTATGTTACCTTTTGGTTTTATTAAGTATTTTCATTATCGATTAAAGTTTGCGTGTGAGGCTAAATTTAATTGTAATGAATAAATAATTTTTCTTCAGGACTTTAAGATCTTCTGATCAGTCTGTTTTAATTATTCAGAGGACGAGATATAAGCGAAGGGGTGATCGGGCATTTGCAGTGGCAGCACTAAAGAGATGGAATAGTTTACCATCTCACATTAGAGTATCTTCCACTTTAAACATTTTTAAAAGACGTCTGAAGGCTCATCTTCTTAGTTTAGCTTTCGAGTCTGCAGTGTGTTGAGGCCTGGCTTGTGTGTGTATTGTTTTAGAGGTTTGTTTGGTGTCATGTCTTGTTTAATGTAGAATGTCTTCATTGTACAGCACTTTGGTCTACGCTCCGTTGTTTTAGTAGTGCTTTGTAAATAAATAAACTGAACTGAACCTTCAACATTATCTACTGCCTGGATCTAATTTTCACAAGTTTATGCATCATAAACAAAAGGTGCAGCTTGCACAATCTACTCCTCCCTGATTGTCTCGTTAAGATGACAGATGTGTGTTCCAAAAAAAAAAAAAAAAACTCCGGAGGATAAACCCTTTGAAGGGATTAAGGCATAGGGATGAGCCCTTCCGAATGGAAGGCAAGGAGTGAGAGCGATGACACCAAATTTAACACACCCGAGACCTTGTAACACTAACGACTCACATGACACCAGGTAGAGAAAATGGCTAATTGGGCCCTATTTGGACATTGTCACTTAGGGGTGTACTCACTTTTGTGGCCAGCGGTTTAGACATTAATGGCTGTGTGCTTAGTTATTTGCACTGTTATACAAATTTGCACTGTTATACAAGCTGTACACTCACTACTAAAAGATACAATAAAATATTTACAAAAATGTGAGTAGTGTACTCACTTCTGTGAGATACTGCAAACATATATACAGGTCCTTCTCAAAAAATTAGCATATTGTGATAAAGTTCATTATTTTCCATAATGTAATGATAAAAATTAAACTTTCATATATTTTAGATTCATTGCACACCAACTGAAATATTTCAGGTCTTTTATTGTTTTAATACTGATGATTTTGGCATACAGCTCATGAAAACCCAAAATTCCTATCTCAAAAAATTAGCATATCAGAATCAGAATCAGAATCAGAAAGAGCTTTATTGCCAGGTATGTTGTTTACACATACTAGGAATTTGTTTTAGTGACAGAAGCTCCACAGTGCAACAGAGTGACAGCGACAAGACAAGACACATAATAAAA
>RJVU01079885.1:302540-398816 GCA_003731715.1 Anabarilius grahami | reverse complement strand
ACAGTTATTTTAAATTGTAATAATATTTCACAATATTACTGTTTTTTACTGTATTTTTAATTAAATAAATGTAGCCTTGGTGAGCAGACGAAACTTCTTTTAAAAACATTAAAAATCTTAGTGGTTCCAAACTTTTGGACTGTACTGTATATATATATATATATTATATATATATGTGTGTCTGATACAAATGGTCAGCATATTTTATTCAATATATCAATAGCTTGTTTAATTTTTATATTTAGGCGTAGCTTATAAAAAGCAGATAGGGTAAGCTATTCAGGTTGCATATTTCGCTACTTTTGGTAAAGCATATTTCTAATTTGAAACATTCTGAAATTAGATGTCTGTTCCTGAAACTTTTAATGGGATATGGAGTATGGCGCGGGATCAGTGCCAAAATCAAGCTTCCGAACGACCGACCGACCGATCGAACGTCAAACCGAACGTCTATCCGAACGTCTTGTACTTTGAGCGTCTAACTGAGCGTGTCGACCCAACGCGAACGGGGCCAAATGTCTTTAAACGAAACGCGTAACTTTTTACCGTGTCAACACGCACTGTTTGTTCGCGTCAACGCGACAACACACACAGCAGCCAATGAAATTGTTGTATTTGAGACTATATTTGCATATGTGACGCGATGGTACGTATGGCCTGGTTGGTATATACGTATACAAACATCAGATGTCATGTTTATTCATGAGGATGTCGTAATGGTATGCTGGTATGCACGTATACAAACATTGAGGGGACATTGGTACGTTTTGTGTGTGATGTCAGCCTTATGTCATGATTTGTCATGCCCTTTTAAGTTGTCCTGCGTTCTTTCTCCGATACAAAAGTCAACAGCTGAAACCATCATGGCTCTTAGAAATTTTTTAGCAAACTGCCAAAGAACATTTTCCGACTGCATGCAGCTTGTTTCTTCTAACCACACTGATGAAGATTTGAATCTTGTGATAGTACGGTATGTCCAAAATGCATTACGTTTATAAGAATAATGGCTGACTTAATGCAACTTGAAATCATTATATGGTATGGAAAAATGTCCTCTTTACAATACCAGTGAATGTTTAATAGATAGCTAATAAAATGTATGTAATTATTAATTAAATTCCATTTAACTTTAGGTTACATTATACAGTATAGTTCTAAGCACTTTGCACTTTACCTAAGCACTTTGTTTTATGATCTGTCTGACAGTAATATGACAATCTGTTTTTTTTTTTTGTATTTATTTTGAATTGAACAAGGCTTGCAGTTTTTACGAATCGGGTACTTTGTACTTTACGTGTTAATGACAGTTTTAGTCAGCCACCACTGAAGTAGAAGAACCTAGAAAAAAATTATTATATTATATATTTTCCCTTTTACAGAATGCAGACAATGGCCAGAAGTGTGGTATGGTCAAGAGGGAGATTTCTGGATCCTGAAACGGCAAATGACATGCTGGACCATGTATCTGAGTTTCTGGATAATTTGGAAACATTGACTCAGCAGCACGGTATGTTCCAAAATGTGTTAATATTAATATGTATCATATTAATGTGTTTGATATGTTTTGGTTTGCATAACCATATTGAATTCTAACTGTGAATTGTTCTTTATACGTGTTTTTCTGTTATCCTTAGTTCCCCAGGGTTATAGTGCTCCCTTGGTAAGGGGCTCATCTGGCCGTCCACGATTCTCCATAACCGAGGAACAGTTGCGTTTTCTGATAGAATATAATTTTTCTACAAAACAAATGGCAGACATCTTGTGTGTGTCCAGGCGAACTGTGAAACGTCGTTTAAGGTGAGGTTATTTTTCTTAGTTGTTCATGCAGTCTCCTTATGCATTTAGATTGTACAGATAAGTTTTGCATCTTAAATTTTAATGCAATATTCAGTGTTAATTTACAGTAATGTACAGTATCACCTAAAAATCTAGCTCAGTATGTACCTGGTATTTAAGTTGCACATAAGTCCATGGCAAGTGGTGGCATGATGGCTCTGTGAGTAGTGCTGTCCCCTCACAGCAATAAGGTTCTGGCTCTCTGCATGTTATCCCTTTGTCAGTGTGAGGAGAATTTGAGTATAGGGCAACAATTATCTTGGTTTTGAATCCATGAGTCTCACATTTGCTCTCTTCTATCAACAGGGAATTCAGTATTTCACTTAGAGACAGATACACTGATCTGTCTGACTCTGACCTTGATAACAGAGTCAGAGAAGTAGTTGGAGGAAATGATGAACTTGGAGCAGAATCAGTCTGGGCACGTCTGGCTGGTCAGGGTATTGTAGTGCAGCGGCACAGAGTCCGTCAAAGTTTAATTAGGGCTAATCCAGTGGGAGCAGCCCAGAGAGTCACCACACGTCGACTGCACAGAAGAGTCTATCAGGTTGCCGGGCCAAATTCCTTATGGCATTTGGATGGTAATCATAAGTTAATCAGGTATATGGTCCTTCTATTATATTTCTTTTATGTAAAAAATAGACTGTGGCATACTGCTAAAACAAATAAAAAAAATTTTTTTTGTTGTTAATTAGCATTCTTTCATTCAGGCACAATATTATTGATGGCACTCTCAAGATGTTATCTGCTAAAAATTTGAATATCGGACAAAAGTTCATTTATTTCAGTTATTCAATTTAAAAGGTGAAACTAATATATAGACTCATTACATGCAAAATGAGATTTCAAGTCTTTGTTATAATTTTGATGATTATGATTATTATGAAAACCCAAAATTCTAAATCTCAGTTAGTTAATATTAATTTCACCTTTTAAGTTGAATTACTGAAATAGATGGACTTTTGCAGATTAATGTTTCACCTGTAAATCCAGTAGCATTAATTTCCATCACCTTCTGCATACTTGGCTTTAGATCTTTAGAGATGACTACCAGAATAAATGTTACATAACTTGATCAGTTTTCAGTGTACCTCACTTTTTCTTTTTTTAGGTGGAGGATTGTCATACATGGTGGGATTGACGGGTATAGCAGGCTTGTTGTGTTCTTAAAGGCTTCTTCCAACAATCGCAGTGACACAGTTTTCCACAGTTTTGTAGAAGCTATTGGCCAATATGGTTTACCTTCAAGAGTCCGCTGTGATAATGGAGGGGAGAATAATGCAGTCTGCCTATTTATGAATGTCTTCCGGGGATTCACCAGAGGAAGTGCTCTGAGAGGAAGGAGCACACACAACCAAAGAATCGAGAGATTGTGGCGGGACGTTTGGCGGGGCATCTCCAATACTTACTATGCCTTATTCATGCTTTTGGAAAGTGAAGGTAAAATTGACAGTACCAATTAAATGCACCTGTGGGCATTACATTATGTGTATATACCTCGAATTAACAGGGATCTCCAACTGTTCATTCATCAATGGAACCACCACAAGCTGAGAACTGAACGGTACATGTCTCCCCATCAGCTCTTCATTCGTGGATGTCTCTCACAGCTAACTCGAAACCTGACAGGGATACGTGGAATCCTTGGAGCCGATGAAGAGCCAGTTGCAGATGTAAACATTCCTCCAGCTTCAGAAGAAGTTACCCCCCAAGATTTTCAAACAATTTTCAACTGGCCAGAATCTGTTGAGATTCCTGCCAACCACTTCAACATTCAAGGAGGGGTCATGGAACAACTTGTGCAGCAGGTCAACCCTCTTGGTGGAAGACCTGATGATTTAGGAACTGATCTTTTGGAGCAAGTTATTAACTTCCTTGGAAATATTCCTCAACGTATATAGATCACACATAGACTGGAACAAATGTTTGGAATATTTAAGATTTTTAATGTTATTAGATAAGCCTCTTATGGTCACTTAAGCTGCATTTATTTGATAAAATGTTAAAACAGTAATACTGTGAAATATTACAATTTAAAATAACTGTTACTATTTAAATATAGTTTAGAATTTAATTCCATGATAATAATCACAAATGTTTCTGAGCATCAAATCAGCATATGAGAATAATTTCTGAAGGATCATGTGACAAGACTGGAGTAATGATGCTGAAAATTAATCTTTGAGTATATTCAAAGGGAAAATATACATTTGACAATATATTTACATAGAAAACAGCTACAGTATTTTAAATTGTAATATTTCACAATATTACTGTTCTTGCTGATGATTAATATGTATTAAATAGATGCAGCCTTTATGAGCATTAGAGACCTATTTATAAACATTAAAAATCCTAAACTTTTCAGACTTTTGGCTACCAATGCAGATCATATCATAAGTTCTTCCTATACCAGTCACTCTTTTTAAGATTGAGCAAGTATTGACCCAAGTATTCATTTTGGATGCTCTTCTCATATAAACATAGATTTCTGAAGTTAATTGTTTGTATTTACAACATTATAAATAGATCTTTGCATTTCACTATGATTTTGAGAAACAACACTGTACTCATTTATAAAATGTAACTACAGTCTATAATATATTTGTCAAGAATTACATGACCAAGGACTGAAAATAAAATGTTTATTTGGATTCTGCAATAGTGTAATGCAATAAAACAGAAGATGCAATATTTCCTCTTATTTTTGGAATTTTTATTTTCAGAGAAAAACAAACCTTTTTTGTAGCCTTTTAATTAATTATGCAACATTACCAACTGTTGAAATGGTACCAAATCCACTATTACCATTGGAAGTGTTTTCTTTTAATTGTGTATTTCTAAACTGTGTTTTATGCATTTGCATTGTTAACATTCAAGAACATAACAATATTGTTAGAGAAAATAAAGTTCTTGCAAAAAATCTTCACTGAACTTAAAGTTCACCCAAAATGAAACTTCTGTCATCATTTACTCATCCTCAAGTTGTTCCAAACCTGTATGAGTTTCTTTGTTCTGCTTGTTGGTAACCAAACAGTTTATGGACCCCACTGACTTCCATAGTAGGGGAAAAAAAAATATATGGAAGTCAATGGGGTCCATTAACTGTTTGGTTACCAACATTCTTCAAAATATCTTCCTTTGTGTCAAGCAGAACAAAGAAATTCATACAGGTTTGAGACAACTTGAGGGTGAGTAAATGATGACAGAAGTTTCATTTTGGGTGAACTATCACTTTAATGAGATGGTTCACCCAATAATTTAAATTCTGTCATTAATTACTCTACCTCATGTCGTTCCAAACCCGTAAGACTTTCGTTCATCTTCAGAACACAAATAAATATTTTTTAATGAAATGTGAGAGATTTCTGTCCCTCCCATGACAGCTACACATTTGCCACTTTGATGTTCATAAATGGATCGTAAAACTAATCCATATGAATTAAGCGTTTTAGTCCAAAATATTCTGAAGAGACTTGGTCTCTTTACATGATGAACAGATTTAATTTAGTCTTTCATTCATTTTAAACATTCATCAGTTGATTCATGTGAGTTGATGAATGTTTATTTGTGAATAAAAGCCTAAATTCAATTTGTTCATCATGTAAAGCGATTAAACCGCTCAATTCATATGGATTAGTTTTATGATCTAAGATGAACAAAACGTTTACGGGTTTGGAACGACATGAGGGTGAGAAATTAATGACAGAAATTTTGTTTTAGGGTCAACTATCCCTTTAATTAACATTTGACTAAATTAGATTTTTCCAAATCCAAGGTACCCTTTAAGTGCTGTGTTAAGCAGGTCAGTCAATTCCTCCTCTTCTTGGATGCCTCGAGGCAAAAAGAGCACCATGCCACAAGTTGACGCAAATGGAAGCCGGCGACTTTCTTGGGTGTAAAACTCAATTCTCGGTTCTCCGGGGAAGCCCAATGGGGGAATGCTGTCTGCACCAGTAATGAATACCAGCATCTCCTGGAAGGTGATTGTTGATTGTTTTTCTGTAAAATTAAGAAAAGAGGGTGTAAAAAAAAATGCAATATTATATTTTACTGAAGCTTATCTGCTGTATATTGATCTGACAATATCACACAACTGTGCTGTTGTTCTGAATATATGAACAGCTGTGATTGCCTGTTAAAACCATGCAAATTCTGTATATTGACGACTGTGAGAGTGATATTGAAGAAAAGCATAATCATAAAATATGACAATATTATTCAAAATTATCTCAGTCTGATTACCCTGAATTGAATTCAGCAGGAGCTCCCAGCAAAAGATTGTATCTTCCTCCCTTTCTCTGAGGTTGCTTCCCTCCTCACTCCAGCAAATTGTGAACAGGGCTCTAAATTCATCTCTTGTTAGTCCTTTCTGCTCATTCGTAAACAAGGGAAGGAAGACCTTCCAGTTTTTTTCAACAATCTGCCACAGGTTGCCACAGGAGTTCATGCCATCCTTAAATTGACAGATCATGTCTGCTGTTCTAAAATAAATATGTTCAAAGAAATTTCCATACTGTATATTATTTAAAAATAAAATAAAAACATACTCAAAATTCAGTGTCCTCCACAAGAATTGTCTCCTTTGTAAATATGAGCATGTAAAATTGTCTTAGCTGTTTATCCTTTTAGTCTTTCATTCTAAACCTTTGGAAGGAGATAAAAATGAGAGTCCACAAGCAGGGATCTGAAATATCTGGATCCAGAGACTGTTTTACTTATATTTGCCAAGGGTGCCGATATTAGTGGAGGGCACTAAAATAAACATGATTATAACTGTAGACTGATTAAAATGTAAATTATTTTTGAGTTTTATACCTGAAGTAAATGTAGTGTTTGATCACCTGACCATAGATCCGTCTCATATCCTTAGGTGCTGCATTGTAAATTCCAGGGACACCACAGTCAGCAATCCAGTCTCCAAGGCTTGACACTATTCCATCTATATCTTCTTGGGTCTGACAAAAAAATACCTTAAAAGAAAGAAAGAAACTCCATTACCCTCACAAATCATGAATGCCTTCTTTTTGAACCGTGTGAAGATGCATACCTGTCGCACTTTATCCTGAATTTCGCCATCTGGCAGGTTATGCCAGTCAAATTCTTCTGCAGAATCTGCTTGGCCACACATTAGTTTGAATAATGTGCTATCTAGTGCTTTGAAACCTGATCCACCATGCATGAGAGACCAAGCAATTAGCTTTCCCGCTGTGAAATACCGCTTCATCTCCACAGCTACTTGGTCATAGTTGAAAAACATCTGGCCTGTTTTCCCCTCAAAAACTCCAAATGATGACTGCACATCCTGCATCAAAAGCCTAGAGAAATAAAGAGCCCAAATACAATTTGATAATTGAATTGATATTGAAATTAAAGCCTACAATTTGTTCTTATTATTAATAATAATAATGAAGTAATAATGTATAGTCTTCATAGCAAAATATGATTTTTTTATCATTCTGTCAGGTTTTATTTGGACCATAGCAGCTAAATATACATTTTCCAATTTAATACACAGCTACACCAAATAAATGTGGTCATGAAGTACTGATTAAAATAAATATAAATAAATATATATGTATGTATAAAATGACCCGTTTATTATCTTAAATCTTATGATAAGAAAATGAAAAAGTCCATTACAAGGTACAAAACAATTGGCCAAGCAATCAAGAGGAACACTGCCACAATATTACAGTAATATTAATATTGTAGTACTCTGAGGTCATATTTAAAACCATATTCAATTGATGATTGAGACACAGGATGGCACCAGTTTCTATACTGTGGTGTGATACAAGACACATAAAAGAAGCGGCATTTCAGAGTGGTTAGCATTGCCATAAACAACGGTAAATATTATATAATATCTGACTGCACTAACGTAAACAATTTCTTTTGTATATTTGCTATATTAAAAAAGACATCACATGATATTTGATAAATATATTATTAAATATGATAAACAGTTAAGACCAACCTGAAAAATTCTCTGCTAGGTCCCCCATAGTCATCAGCACTTTCACCTACAAATTCGATTTGTGGGGATTTGTGCCATGCAAAGTAGCTAGTTTTCAGTGCAGTACACGCACTATGCAGAATTTTCCTTCTTCTGGCCACTACAATCACCCTTTCATCCAAATTAAGGTTTTCCCTCTGAAATGTTCTGATGATGTCAGCAGCAGTAACGTCATCCTAAGTCATTACAATAACAAAAAAGAAACTTAATAACATAATTTATTATGGCTTTTTAAAAGTGTGATTTCATACTTACATCAATTTCATTGTTAGAATAAACCGGTGAGGTCAACATAACCACATCCTCCTCATCTTCAGAATCTAATGCATAAACTTCACTGTAAAGTACAAAAATTATTATTATTATTTTTTTTTAAATTGCATACCTCAAGTCTAGACACACAAATCCACACAGACAGCAAACTGTATTAAACTTAGGGACAGATTTACTAAACAGGGCAAATTAGAGTGAGAGCACAAATCCATAAAAGTGCTGATAGAAGTGGAAAGTTCTGCGAGTGATCTACTGACAACACGCAAATCAAAGAACACAGATGCATATGCAGATCATTTACATAATGACCAACATAATCTACCAAGAACACAATTAAGCTTAGGGTCACAAACAAGCAAAGCCTCTAATAATCATGTTGTGTCTTGATTTTTTGCATTTTTTGGCATGTAAATAATGGCGCAAATACCAGTAAATTAATATTGCAAAGTGCAAACCTTAGTAAATCACTTTGCATGATTCCTTTAAATACTCTCCTCCCATAAATTTCGCGTCTTAAAGGGAAACTCCTACAAATGCATATGCAATAAGACCAACCGCAAAAATAACCCTGTCCAAGCCTTCTCTGTGCAAATTTTTCACTGTGTCTTTGGTAAATCCTGACAGTAGTTTTTTAATGCCAAAATGGGGTTTGTGCTGGAGTAAGCCGTTAGTAAATCTGTCCGTAAATCTTACATTTTACAAAAAAGACCAATCGTTTTCAATCCCATAGCTCTAGAAATTTTGTATTTCTCTCTTATCTGTTGGTTCAGTTAATGGAGCTTCCACTTAACAAGCTGATGTGAATCGGATGTGTAAAATAAGAAAGACAGACAAAATGTACAGAGCGGCAGGTTTCCAGGAACAGGATTGAAAACCACTGGGCTAGGAGGTGTGGCAATAGTAAAGGGAAAAAAGAAATCAAAGACCATGGTGGTGTCGAGGGTGAAGAACCAGTATGCAGTTGCATAAAGGTAGAATAATTGTCAATTGGTGGTGAAAAAGCTGGAACAGGGCAGGGAGAGAAGCCAACATCCTGATCACTGGAATGGATAGGACTCGGGATGTTTCCTGCGACTGTGTTGGAGTACCCAACATCCTGATCACTGGAATGGATGGGACTCGGAATGCTTCCTAAGTCCGGAGTAGCAGCCGGTTGGTCAGTTGAAGATTCAACACTGGATGCAATTAGTCCCTAAATAGCATTATAATAATAATATAGACATTAGTTGTTATTTTTTCACTTTTAGAAAAAACTTTTAAAGTTGTACTTACCTCTATTTGAACACCTGACATCCAAAGCACATACAAGGTTGAGGGCCTACTAATCTCATGATCTAAGAGGCTACCATCAACAGTGCTAAGTATAGTGTTCGATGACCAGGACAGCTGCACACGAAATACTTCACTGGCCATGTCGTCTGAGCCAGCAAAGGCAAACAGATCCTTTACAACACATGAACAAGCAAATATAGAAATTACAAGTCAGAACTATATCATGAATATACTGAATGTGCAGAAAGAACTTACAAATTAGCCAACACAAAATACCTGAATCGGTTGAGACTCAACAAATTTCCTTGTTTTCCTGGTGCCATCAGGGTACTGAAACTGTATTGCAATGCCTTGCTCCGGCTCAACAATCTGACATACACGTGCCCTCCTTTCAGCAATTTTCTTTGAAAAGATGTATAAATGTTACACACACACACACACACACACACACACATACATATACAGGTGAACTCGGAAAATACAAATATCGTGCAAAAGTTAATGTATTTCAGTAATTCAAATTAAAAGGTGAAACCTGATTCAGAGGGCCAACATTTCTGTATTTAAAATCCTCTTTTTATTGATTTCATGTAATATTCTAATTTTCTGAGATTTTGAATTTTCATAAGCTGTAAGCCATAATCATCAAAAGTATAACTTTTGCACAATATTACAATTTTTCGTGTTTCAGCTGTATATATACACACACATACACCACATTGTCATATAGGAAAACATGATTAAAATGGAAAAAATAAAAAATAAAACCTGTCTTCGCCTTTGTTCTAGGGATTCAAACTGGTGCCGCTGATGATCCTTTTAACATAATGAAAAGATAAATAAAATTATTACAATTATTAAGTTTATGTCATTATTGAAAGCTAATCAGAAAGTCCAAAACAAAATCTTATTTTAAGAATATAGTATGCTTTAATTAAACATTACAGCAAACTACAAATAAATGTTTGTTTCACCTGATAGATGATGAGTATGCTGGTTACTTGCCCTGCTACTTGTTCCTGGATTACCTGCAATTTCTACGGTTCCACAGATTGGATCCTATCAACAAAATGACACTAAATCAGAATACAGATTTTAACAGGGTTAAATATCATGTTAATTTTGTTGTTCCTGATGACTGACAAAAAGGTCTGGTAAATAATGAACATTTTACACTTTAGTTCAGTCACAGTTTGAAAAGAGGTGGTTTGTCTTAAGCATTTCATATTGGATATAATGTAATAAATAAACTTCATCTATATCATGTATATCTGAAGAATCATAAAGTGAGAAAATCTTACAGTAGTACAGCTCTCATGTTGTGTGCCAGCCGAACTGGATGTGTTCTGTCAAAAAGGCAGCATAGTCTTTCAAACAACTGTTTTCTTTTTAATTAAATAAAATTAGTAACAATGCTAATAGCATCCCGAAAAGCAATGCAGGATAAGCACAAAACATTTCATTTTTTTCCCAAAACCAAATACTTTGCTATCCACATTAATTCCAGAGCTCTATTCTTTTACTTTACATCAATAATTACCTTGTTTGTTTATATTTATTTCTCATAAGCATTTTTATGAGAACCATCTGAAACAAAGTTAATACTTAAAGAGCTCCAGCCCCTTAAGCTATGAAAAAGCAACCTGTGAGCAATAAAACTGTTTTCTGGGAATCTTCAAAATAGGAGTCTTGAGGTTGGATCTGTATGTTGCCGGGTTTTCAGGATTGGCTAGTGACCATTTGATGGTCTGAACTAGGGAACTTAAAACACAAAGAGGTTCCAGTTCTCCATTCACATGAAGATCCAGGATCTGGTGCCAGCCACATCACTGATAACAAGGCTGCAAAGAGCTCAGATGAGTCTGTATCTGTAGCTCTCTGATTTTTAGGCTTCTTTGTTTTCTGGTCCAGAGAAACGAGTAGGCATATCTAAGTAAAGAAAGTGATAAAAACTTACAGTAGTACTGCTTTGACAGTTCACTTCGTTACTGCTCTCATGTTGTGTGCCAGCCGAACTGGATGTGTTCTGTCAAGAAAAAAGGCAGCATAGTCTTTCAAACAACAGTTTTCTTTTTAATTGAATATTAATAGTAATATTAGTAATGGCATCCCAGTAAAAGCAATGCAGGATCAGCAAAGAAAAAGAACATGTTTGTTTTTATAGCATAAAAATTAATTTGGGATATACATTTGGTAGAATAATTTGTTGTTCTTACCTTAAGCCTCACATATACAGCTGACCTGCCAAACTCTGGGCATGCTTTTATAGCTGCAGGGCAAACTGAACTCAACTCAACAGGTATGACCCTTCGCCTCCTGTCAACTCTGCAGATTTCAATTTCACCCTCTCCTATTATTGGAAAAGCTTCCCTAATTTTCTGGTGAAATGCTCTCTCGTCCATTGAAAATGGTACAACTAGTTTTTTAACCGTTGTACCTGTTTAAAGAAAAATAATTATGAATATCAAATATGAATATCACAAATGATAATAATGTTCATATAATAACCACATTTAATAATGTCTCGTTAGACACAACAGAAAGCACTTACGTTGTCTTGTGATTAGATGCTCCCCACTATTTTCAATGAAAGAAATCCTAATGATGCTCTGCCTAGCAGCTCGTCTCCTAGTCGTGGCTGAGACTTCATTGGGGATGTTGCTTTGGAACATTCTCAGTCTGATACAAAAGCATTTATTTCATAATGCAAAGACATGGTGGGTTATTTTGTATACGTGTTAAATCCATGTGTCATTTTTCAGCTTAGTAAAGTGACTGCTGTGGAGGTTTGGACATGTTATGAGAAATGATAAACGATAATGAAGGACTACTGCAGTAAATCCATACTTACTATATTGGTACCATATTAAATAAATGATTTTTATCTAAAATCCAAGGACGTATGTTTGCTTTTAACGTTGATAATCGAAAATTAAGTAATTAAGTAACTTAAAATAGTTTACATGTTTAGCTTATTTAGATTTTGGCGCGAAATTTGAATTGTATTACATTAAAGGTGTAGAAAACCAACCTGTCAATTGTGTTGTGTTGTGTTGACAAATTGTTGTCTTCGTCTTCAGTTCTTAATCGATTTTGTACTAATGCATTAAATCTTGTATTTAAAGCCTCAAGTCTTCTCCTCAGTGTCATTATCGTGCTAGCGATGTCTCATTCGATTAATACTTTTCTCGATGTTCCAGTTAATGTCCTCTATAGCTCGTTAAGGCCATCTAGCGGCAATAATCTTTTTAGGTATTTTTTTTTTCCACAAAAGGTCAGCAGGCACTTAATGGATGATCTATATGTTTTAACTGGTCATTGTATGCATGTACTGGAAGTTTTTTTGTATTTAAGTGAAATTATATGACAAATATGTTTATTTACTATTATGGATCCAGCAGCAATTTAGGTACGCCTAAATAAACTGCATGCATATAATGATATGTATATTTTTAAATATAATTCATTTATACAGGAGTTTTGGAGGGGAAACAGGAAATGTTTAAAGGTTAAATATTAAAATAGGCCTAGTGAAATTTCATGACAAAAAATACTAAATTATTGCTAAGCATTTTTGTTATGGAAAAGGGGCACTGCAATACCAAAACCAATATCGAAAGCTCTTCCCAACAGTGAAACATGGTTTAATGCTGCTTTGAAGTCATGCATTTTCTTGAACAATTTACAGGGAAATTTCAGGACAGCAGTTCATGTCTTCAACCTTTAGAGAGGTTATGTGATGCAATGAACCAAAGCACACAAATAAATCAAGTAAAACATAATTTACATACCAAAATTATTTTTTCCTATACCTCAAGCCAACTGAGATGCTATGGCAAAACCAAAAGATGGATGCAATCGAGACAACACAGAAATACTGATCAAATGAAACAAAGTTGTGAGAAGTGATGGTCCAAAATTGGTAGAAACCCTTAAAGGCAGCTATTAAAAAAATTGTGATAGAGGATTTTCTGAGGATCAACAGTTAATAAATGCAGTGGCACTTTATTTTACCACCCTGCACTGTGAATGATTTCTAAATGGCTATTAATCATAAATGTGTGTTTGTCTGTAATTGTAATTTAAATTGAGCTCACACCACATTTTATGAATTATCAATGCAGATTTTCAAGAGGTGGTTTACCTGGACAGGGTTTAAATTATGCCAAGAGTAGGCCTAAATGAATAGTTAATCGTGGGTTAAAAAATTGCTGTCTGGAACAAAGATTAAGCACAGATTACTAACACCTGGACTATGAGTCCTGAACTAAAATAAACAGGATTCATTTACAGTTTTATCTAATTGCTTACACAGAATTTCTGAAAATATGGCTCCATTTCTTGTAACTCTACACACAAAACACACAACATGCAAAACATCAGACATCTCTTGCAAAAGCAACACTTTGTGCAAAACTATTTTAACTCTTCCAAAAATGTTGTTTTTGAGTAACTACACACAAATATGCACAACTGAGGAATTTTACAGTTGAACTGAAATCAACTGAACTGAATCAACACTGAAGTCACTTGAGCTGAATATTGACACTATATTGGCTTGTTAGAGCCGCTTTGCAGCAGAATTTGTTTTGAATTTGTTACTGAAGCTACTATGAAACAATATATATTGTAGCTTGTATGCATATTCTTTCTTTCTCAAACCTGAGTTTTGATTTCTAAGTGATCAATTTATGTATAAGTGTTTTCACACATGATCATTGGCTGTATAGGTCATCAGTAAATGGCAAT
This sequence comes from Anabarilius grahami, assembly GCA_003731715.1. Classification (NCBI taxonomy): domain Eukaryota; kingdom Metazoa; phylum Chordata; class Actinopteri; order Cypriniformes; family Xenocyprididae; genus Anabarilius; species Anabarilius grahami. The sequence continues at coordinate 384,667 of RJVU01079885.1, read as the reverse complement.
GCACCACCCCCGACAAAAAAAGGTTTTGTTAGTTTTGAATGACATCTAATGTAGGGAACTGTGTTTAGAATTTTGCAAAAAGGTTGTTTTTCAATTGCAAACTGTGTGTAAAGCATATAATGTGCTTGTAGTTTTGCAGACTTGGTCTTAAGATTCTGTACATGAGTGAATGGTTTCAGTGAGTGAGCCTCAAGTCACACTTTTAGTGTCAAAGCAATTTGAAAAAACTGTAAAACAAACTTTGACAGAGGTTGCCTATATGGAATGAACCAAGAAAATCTTAAAATAAAAAAACAAACTATACAACCAACTAAACACCAAATTACAAAAACATTATTAGGCTATGTGAAAGTGAATAAAGTTCACTGTGTGTGTGTGTTCAGTTATAAATATGTGCTGTGTAAATTAGCCTTCATACACTTAGAAATTATATATAGCCTAACTTTAAAAAACAAACAATAACCCATATAGATAAATGATAATAATTGTATAGTATTGAGAATTTAGCCTACTTAATATACATTGTAACAAGGCTACTTTACGCTAGCACAGTAGTCAGTTAAGCAATTAATTAATATTTTATATTAATATGTATGTAGCCTAGGCTACATCTAAAGGTAAGTCTGCTTTTAAAAAATATATATATATATATATATATTACACTTCGACATGTACAGAATGTGCGCGTTAAGAAACACGTTCAAATTGGTCGTCTTAACATGGTAAAACTGTGCGTCTTTACATGTACTAAAGTAACGCGACGACAACTGACGCCTTAACACGACCAGAATGTGCATGTCTACACACACAATAGAAACACGTAAAAAATTGCCGCGTTAACGCGAACAAACAGTGCGTGTTGACACGATCAAAAGTCACGCGTTTCGTTTAAAGACATTTGGCCCCGTTTATGTGGTGTGATATCAACAAAATATGATGATTGCTAAGCAAACTGAGAGGAGAACTAACGTGTATACGCACGCCAGCCGTCTGGCCAAAATCCCATAGTATTCAGGCGTCAGACGTAATATATGAGACGTTAGACGTCACGGTCACGTGTTGGAGCTGCGCAAAGTGCGCGGCGGCGATGGCGGCGACGTAGTTGAGAAAGTATATTTTTTACTTTGCGTCTAGATAACGTACGTGTGGATTAACGTCTGGATAACGTACGTGTGGATAAACGCCTGGATTACATACGTGTGAACTAAGGTCTGGATAATGTATGTGTGGATAACATTGATAATGATATTTTAGCTTTATTCCTATTTCGCCCAAAGGAAGCTTTAATTAAGGTGTAAATGTTCATAAGTTGGAGGAAGCATTACAAATCTGTCTCCCTGATTGCAGCTTGGCCATTCCTCCTGCCACATCAGTTGCGCAAGCACCGCATTAACAGCTGACTTTTCTCCGTTCAAAGGACACACCGGCCATTCCAGCTGAACTAAGGCCTTCACCTCTTAATATGGAAAATAATAATAATAAAATAACAAGCCCAAAAATGCATATACGTGGCCATGGTAACACTGCAAGTGCGCGCTTGGCTTGAAGCAGCTAAACAAATAAAAATAATAAAACACAACAGTTATTTCCTATGGACTTTTAACAGCCAAAAAACTTATTCTAACATTCTGGAAAAATAAACTGCCACCTTCTTTCCAGCTTTGGCTTAACGAACTCACAAATACACTACATTTGGAGCGTATACGGCTCTGTCTAAGGAATAAGAGACAACAATTTGTTCAAATTTGGGATCCCTTTATAAGATATTTAAGGGGAGAAGACACAGGAAAAGGGAAAGGAAAGGGATGCTGATTAAACTTTAGTTGGTCCAAGATCCATTCCACTCGGTTTATTTTATCTTTTTTGATCCTTAAAGCACTCCTCCTATGTGGTACGTATCAGGCAGACGGAGAGGTGGTGGGTGGGTGGTAGAATGGTTGGGCAGGCGGGTGGGTAGTTTTGTTTTAGGAGTTTTATATATGGTGGAATATGTGCATATATTATATGTACAGAGTATACTTAGATGATATGTGCATGTATAGGAGCGATTATTGGTGTACACGTGTGTGTATGTATGTACAAATATGTATAGTTAATTGCAGAAGAAATTATAACTTGGTGGGGGTTTTTTTGTTGTTGTTTTTTGCATATTGAAAATTCGGAGGAACTTCTAATATGATTTTTGTTAATTTATCTGTATTGTATATATCCTCTAAAAAATAAATAAAAATAAAACACAACAGAGACGAGCTCGACGGTCAAACATGTTTTTTTTTGTTTGTTTTTTTAAGTGCATTTTACATTGTAAAAGTGTTGCAATGGCATAAAAAACCTTAAGGTTAGCACAACGAAATAAACAAATATATTGCATGGTTATACGTGGTTTGAGATGTGTTGCACTAATTAGTAGACCTAGACTTATTTATTTGTTCTTATGTGCTTGCATTCGATTTGTATAATGCAATAAATTGAATTATTATATTTAAGCTTTAGTTATATTTTAGGTGATGTTGCTGGGTAAGTGAATTAAGAACAGTGCTCAGTCATAAAAAAAAAAAATAATTATTAGGCTATTATGTTGTGTGTGTGCATGAGGCGCCGGCACGATCACTTACATTTTCTTATAAAATCGGGGGAAAAACACTTACAATAAAAAGAAAAAATTGCCTGTAAAATAAAGAAAACAAAAAGAATATCCTTTCTGTGGACTTCTCAAAAATGAACCGAAACTCAGCATATATAGCTTAGTCTATACTTGTCATATTTTGTTCCTTTCATTTTGTTAATTTGTTTATTATTTAGGTTAAATAAATTTCGCGCAGAGGTTATTTATTCCTTTAATGATTTAATCCTGTTTTTCTCCATTCAGAAGCGCTGCAGGTGTCTGAAGATGATGATGATGATTCCTCATGTTCTGTTGTTTATTCTGCTATTTGTTCATATAGGCTAAAACTAATTAAACCCCTGGGATTTTATCATTGGGTCACAGACACGTATCCATTGTAATTTCGTTTAATTCTAATTTTATTTTACCTTGTCGGTTAATGAAAAGATAATGATCTTGTCGGTTGAAAGTCAGAGGGGGAAAACGAAATGACATTGACAAGGGAACATTTGTAGTTTTCGTTTAGTTTAAGTTCTTATTTGTTATTTTTTCTTATATTCAGGTTTATTTCGATTAGCATAAATGTTTTAATAGTTTTAGTTTTTGCTAGTTAACTAATAACCCTGCCTAGGAAAAACATCCACAGAACTTCAGTCAATTTTCCAGCTGTTTAAGCCATGAATATTTACAAATATTCACGAACTATTTATTGCCGTCTGGGACTCTCAGGCCGGGAGTCTCAGACTCATCGAAGCCAAATACAGTTATTGATGCTCGGGAAGCTAACAGCAATTTCTTAACGATCAGCATTTCATCTGAAAGAGGTTCACCTGAAAATGTTGTCCAATAGAGGGAGCCACAGGATAAGGAATATTTTAAGCTTATATTCCTTATTTTTAAGCTTATCTGTTTCCATACTTTTGAATGTTTAACCATTAAATTTCTTTAATCATGTTCTGACAATATAGTTTTACTGTACATTGACATATGTGGAATGATTATACCAAGATTATTTTTATTCTAATATGCTGCCTTAACTAAAATGACAGTTTGTCCTGTATATACATTTTTTCCAGTATTATATAAGCTATTATGATTTCTATTAAAATATTACATGATTAAAATGTTTGATAATAGGTCATAGCTTGCACTCTGAATGAATCTTTTAATTTTGGTCTAGTAATTTAACTGTCTTTAATGCATAATGCATTTTTTTTATTTTTTTTTTTATAAAGGATTTCTATGGGGGACAAAACTCTGAAACAACATGTTTTACTTGGATAACGCTGTCATTATCTTAGCAGTACTGTTTATGACAGGAGAAATGTGTTGATTATTTGTCTCTGGTTGTCATTTTAGGACATTATTTTCAAGTTAAGCAATAGCACATCTTTTAATGTCAGTAATTGATTTGCTCATAGTGTAGGTTATGTTTTCGTCAACATATTTAAACAAAATTAGGAATGGAGAAATGTTCAGTGATTTTGAGGTGCTTAAATGTTAAATTTTTTTTTTTTTTTTTTCTCAAAACAAACCAAAAACACTAATTTACAGAACTTCAGACAATTTACAAAATAACAACTGGCAAAAGTTACTTCAGACGTCACGGCGCAGACGTCACGTAGCTTCTCACGCAGCTTCTCGGGCGAGAAAGGGGGCGACGAAAGTGTCACGTTCCTTACCACACGTCATTGGTCACGGCTTCTGCTCACAGCAAGGTACACGACGATCGACACGACTGATTGCTTAGTTAGCAAGCTAAATAGCGAAACGACACCTCATAAGGCGAGCGCCATATTCATGTCTCCGTTTTCAGCTCCTCCCCGCCTGCACGCGGATACTCTCGCCGATCAGTTGCATCCGGCCGCAGCCGATGTCGAACACACCTAAAGTATGCAAACGCAGCGCGAGCGTCACCACGAGAAGCAGAAAGTGTCCGACTTCACGTCTCCGTTTTCAGCTCCTCCCCGCCTGCACGCGGATACTCTCGCCGATCGGTTGCATCCGGCCGCAGCCGATGTCGAACACACCTGATGTCAATGGTGATCACCGGTGATCGGTTCTGCGCAGAATTTGCTCATCTCAAACGAGCCTCTTCCTAAAGACATGTTTTTTTAATTATTATTATTATTATTGCAAGAACATAAACAGCACTGCGTTAAATACATTAACATAAATGGAGAAAATAAATAAATAAATAAATAAAAATACATACAGACAAATGACAATGGAACCTCAACCAGAAAGAAAAATATGGTCATAGTTCTTCAGAAATTTGTTATTCTTGTTGTTATCAATGAGTTTAAGAGATTTAACAACAAGGGAAATCTCAGCAATGTAGACATCAAATCTAGGCAATGTCTTGAGAAATTTGTTTTTGTGAATAAAAAATTTGCAATGCAAGACAAAGAAATTAACAACAAGATCAAGAGCACTCCTAGAAAAATAAAGGAATATATCCTTCAAAGAAAAGTTTAAATCACAGTTTATAAAAGGAGAAAGATAACAACTTAAGTTCTCCCAAAGAGATTTAACATGAATGCAATGGTAGATTTCCTAAAGTCATGTGATTTCAGTAAACGAGACTTCATTAGCCTACGTCATAACCATTTCGAAATTTCAAGGGTTTGCCGCTAGGGGCGATGATGTCTGTAAACCCATGAACCAGTCTATGCTTTTTATAATTTTATACATTTGTATGCATTTAATGACACATTCGTATAACAAAAAGGATTGTAGTTAACAGTCTTTTATTGGCCTGATTAACCAAGCTCTCCATAAAAAAAAAAACCTCTATAATTTATAAAATAACAGAGATAAAGAGACTTCATATTTAATTGTATAAGTTGATTTGCTAATTGTATTTAATAGATTAGAGCTTCAATAAAACATTTGCAGTTGCTTTGTATAAAGTGTTTTATGCTTTTCCCTGATCATACGATGACGTGCGTACGCGCTTCCTACCCATGGTTTTACCAAACACTTCAGCTGATGTATTTCCTGAGTGGAACTACATGGCGCCCGCCATGAAACAGGAAAATGTGAACATTGTAATCAAGAAGAAACTGTGGACCACATTATAATGAAATGTTCAAAATATGATAGTGAAAGAAGAATAATGATTTCCAATTTTAAAAGAATTAAGATGAAGTTTGATTTGACAAACATATTACAAAGAAACTCAAATGATGAATATTTAGATATTTTTTTTAAATACTATATCTGAAAATGACTGATTTAGATAAAATAATATAGGTATTTCCTGTAGCTCAGTGGTTAGAGCATGGCACTAGCAATGCCAAGGTCATGGGTTCGATCCCAGGGATTGCACATACTCCGATACAAATGTATAGTATAATGCAATGTAAGTCGCTTTGGACAAAAGCGTCTGCCAAATATGTAAATGTAAATGTATTAGAAAAAGGGTTTTGAGATCTTGGCCCACACTCCTAACCAGCAGGTGGTGGTAATGCACCTTGAAGTTGTATGCCAACCGCCATAAAAACCAATAAGAAGAAGAAAGAAGAAGAAGAAGAACAACAACAACATGACACCCGCCTTATGAAAACAGAATCGTGCAACACGTGGATATGTTTGGTATAGAGGCAAACGTTTTCTGATCCATGATTAAGTTTCTTTTTTGACCAGTACTTTTGTGTTCCGGTTTAATCTGTTGCAGAAACAGCCGTGCCTCATAAGCGCCCGTCAGAGGTGCACAAATCGGTGTTAATCGACATCACGCAAGCCTACGAACACATGACAATTCTCATGTCAAATAGTATTAGATTAAATAACCATGGCTCGAAGAAGCGAAGACGACAGGACGGAAATTGAGTCGCCAAACACGCAGCAGATCGTACCGGTTGTTTCGCACGTTAGTGATCTGATCGATTTGGACCCGCACTCGGAGCTGTTCCTCGAAACTCCTCCGCCTGATGTTGTGTGTTCTATCAATGCATGCTTTGATCAGTTCACCAGCACCTTGGAGAGGAGAAGAGATGCTTCAGTCCACAAATCTTCTTCGGACAGGTAAAAAAAAAGAAGAAGAATGGAAATGGAAACTAGACGGCTGTTTTGCTTTTAATCGTCTTTGCAAATTCCCCCTGCGCCCAATAATTTTTATCCCTTAAGCTCATCTTTGATAATCAAAATGACATATTTAAACATTTTTTTTACTGTGAAAATAATTTCTTCATGCCTTAAAACAGCTTGAATGTAACTCTACACCCTTGCTTCATTTAGTATAATCAGAGTCATTGAAGGGATAGTTCACCCAAAAATGAAAACTTTGAAAAAGATTTGGAACAACTTGAGGGTGAATGATGACAGAATTAAAATTTTTAGGTGAACTATCCCTTTAACATGCAAATTAGTCCAAGAATCTACTCAATCACACCAGCTCGGACTACCTGATCCAGGATTTTATTTTAAATTACATTTCAATAAACATACAAAAAACATTAAACAAACAAACATGGGGGGATACACATAACAAATCTTTCATAGACATTTTTAAAAGACAATTTTTTGGTAAAGCATTACATTCTGCAATTAACTTTTTTCAGAATAAGAGATGTTTTTATACATTTCTTATTTCTTGTAATTACATATAATGAANGAGTCATAGAATATTAAGTCTTTAAAAAAAAAAAAAAAACCTCAAAAGAGGGCTTAATAGATTTAGCTTTATGTAAATGAAACTTCCCAAAGATAATTATTTACTTTTAATGTGTTGTCGATTGTAGTAGAACCAGTATAACAGTCCAATAAGAAGATCAGAGAGTTTCAGGTTCAGTGTTGCAAAAAGAGCATTGTGGTGAGTAGTGTTGTCAAAAGTACCAACTTCGGTACCAATCGGTACTGACATTTTTAAAAATGTGACGCTTTGAGCGCTGTTGAGCGGATTCCGTAACACCTCTGATTGGCCATTGTGTTCACGGCTCATCGGATATGTCTGTGATTGGCTACAATGATCAACACACAGGAGCGTTTGAAAGCACACGGACGTGTTTGAATGCACACGGACGTGTTTGAATTTGAAAGCGGGAGCGTTTGAAAGCAGGCGTCTATCAGAAGACTGGTCCGCAATAGACGCCTGCTTTCAAACGCTCCAGTGTGTATCTGTGTAAGTCATTGATGACTATTTACAACGTTTTTGAAGCATTGATCATTGAAGCCAATCACAGACACATCCGATGAGCCGTGAACACAATGGCCAATCAGAGGTGTTTACAAATCCACTCAACAGTGCACAAAGCATCACATTTTTTAAATTTCAGTATCGACTTGGTATCGAAATCGGTACTTGACAACTCTAGTGGTGAGATGTCTTTGAATTTATTAAAAGCATTGCAAGGATAATATCTATGCAATAATTTGAAATTAACTTCTTTTATTTCATTGGGCAATAAAAACGTATTACTCTTTGATCATATTTTATCAATAGAGGCAAGTGTTTTTGAGTAACGACTACGACTTTGAGTGAGACACTTTCTAATGTGAAAATTGTTACATTTATTGTCCTCCAAATATTAGTGCCTCCAATAACATTTTTGGGATCTGCCCAACAATTGAGTTATAATAGAGATTAGTGGAAAGTACTGTGTAATTACAACGTAACGTCGTGTAATTATATTGTACCTATAAACTAAGTATGTGTAAGTATAGGGGAACAATATGTATAGTCTGGGGAAAAAAGGGGTAACAACCAGGAAAATAACAAATTATTTATACTGTAAGTATTTTAGAACTAAGGGGTACTTAAACTATTATTATAATAGACAACAATCTTACGTTTGGGAGCAATTTAGCGAGAACATACACTGCACACCTCGTAATAATAGTGTACATATATATAAAGGCTTTTTAAAAACTTACGGGGTAGGCTACATATCAGTGCATTTACACAGTATTTTGGTTTTATTGCAAAAGTGCACTGATTGAGTTGTTTCAAGGCAAGTAAAACTACAATATTGAAATTTTTTTAATACTGGGGGAAATATACTCTTGTTTCATGTAGTTACAGGGTAAGTACAATAAAAACACATGTATACACACAATCTGATATCACTTGGAAACCTTTATTTGAAAAACAACTTATTTCAAAACAGATTAGCTACACGTCTTATTCGTTTCTCTTGCTTGGCTTCCTCCTCATCCTGATCCTCTTCTACTTTTTCTTTCTTTAAATTTTGTATGTATTATAAGTACATACAGTACACCCAGAAATGTCCTCACCATTTACTCATCTTTTACCCTCATGCCATCCGAGATGTATATGACTTTCCTCCTTCAGATGAACACAAAGTTTTTTAGAAAAAAAAAATCTCTGGGAATGCTTTATAATGCTTTATAATGCAAGAACATGTTCCTAAAAGTCGAAACATCAAACAGCACACACAGTAATAACTACAGTAATCCAAACAACCCCAATGGATGAATCAATGTCTTCTGAAGTGAAAAGATAAGTGTTTGTAAGAAAAATACTAAACATTTAAGATTTTAAAAATGTAGACTAATGCTTCTGGCCAACTGTCACCTGTGCGACGTGTGCGTGCATGAGAGGGTTGAGAGTTCATGCTTGACGTAAGCGCACCGAGAAACTCAAAGTCATGCAGATGTCGGATGCCGTCCGTTTAAAACATTTTTTTTTTTTTAAATTACTACTCAAAACAAAATACACAGAATAACAGATAATAATAATGAGAAACAGACAAGACAGAAAACAGATGGCAGTTCTCGCACAAGTTTCACATGAAACACCCGCGAGAACGTAATGAAAGCTTGAAGCACACGCTCTCATGCACACGCTGGTGACTGTTGGAAGCAAAAAGATGAGTAAACCATGAGAACATTTCTGGGTGTATTTTCTTTTAATACATAATACAGAAAAGCAAAAGACATGGGATTCCTTCTTAAGATTCATCAGTGGAAAGACTGAAAAAGAAGAAAAGGAACAAAAGGAGGAGGAAGCCAAGCAAGAGAGAGAGAAAAAAGGACAAAACGTGCTACTTTATGTTAAGACTTTATAATTTGAAATGAAAGGTTGATTTAAAAAAAAAATTAATAAATGAATAAGAATTGTTGTAAACCAGTTTTGAATTAAGTTGTTTTTTAAATAAAGGTTTTGGAGTCAGTGATATCAGATTGTGTGTGTTTTTATTGTAACTATCTGAAACAAGAGGGTAACAAGCTCCATTTTAATTGGTTACACTTTATTTTACAGTGGTGTAGTTGCATTGTAATTACTCAAATAAGTACTGAGTACTATTAATTACAGCAGGCTATTTTGGGTGAATAAAACAATTTCCGATGACTAAAATATGACTAATTTTAGTCAAAAGACTATGACTAAAACTAAATCAAAATTTGCTGTCAAAATTAACACTGTGTGTTACGCAGCACATTTGAGCTTCCGGAAGAAGTTTGTTCTTGTCCGTCATTCAGGTTAGGTTCTTCAGAAAATGTTGACTAAACCGCTCACTTTATGATCTTTTTTAAGGGTAAGTAATTAATGACATGATTTTCATTTTGGGGTGAACTAACCCTTTAATATGCAAAGAGAGTGCAGGATATACTAGCCTGGAGATTCCTTCAGCTTCAGAGAGTAGAACATATCCATGGATAGTCGGGTTGACAAGCACTAGGTGACTTTGCTGATTAAAATACCAAGATATGAAGAGTTATTTTGCAAAAACGGATAACTCCATTTTTTATTAATTCTCATAAATCATGTTTTTTTTTTTTTTTNTTTTTTTTTTTTTTTTTTTTGCATTCAAAGTAATATCACTCAAGCTGCAGTTGGGTTGTTTTGATTAAGTAATAATAATAATAAAAAAAATAAAAAAGATAACTTGCAAAATTAAAGTTCACTGAAACTGTTTTTTATATATATATTAAAAGTTTGTTTTTTGGCAAAAGTAGATAACTCCATTTAATTTTTCAGAGTTAAACAAAACCAAGTAATTGCTTTGTAATTGCCTTTAAAACGCACTCAAACACGTGCACACAAACACTCACTAACAGATGGGCACACACACACTCAATAACAGATGGGCACACACAGAGAGACGCATGCATGCACGCACACAAACGCAAAAGGACAAACAAGGTTTCAGCATGTAAGACATGTATGGTGTCCTCGATCACTTTTAGTCAGCTTTGACAATACTCCCCTCAGCTAGCGCGTCTTTTCGTAGTGACTAGCAGCCTTATCACCTGACCTAAATGCTGCGTGCTGATTCTCTAAAACAGACTTATCGGGTTGTGTACACAAACAGCAAGGGTGCTTGTCGGTTTCTGCTGTAAAATGTGAACTCGCGATGCCTTGACTGTAGACAATATTGCCTTTTTTGACAAAACATATTTTGGGTTCAGAAAGTGCTATATGTTGAGAAAAACGCACAGCAGTCAGTTCATTTTTTTATTTATTTTTTTTTACGTGCCGTTAATCGTTTTTTGCAAATGAACTTCATATCTGTTTGTTTCACCTTAATTTCACATACATCTGAAATGTCAGAATTATGAATCGTCAATCTCAGATTTAACAGAAAGACCTGAATCATCTGAGAACAATTTTAATGCCTCTAACATAAGGGGCCTTTTCTTTTACAGGAACATGCGTATCATCTGCAAGTTAACTAATCAAAATTGTGTGGTCTGCTATTTCAATGCCCTTGATGTTTGAACAGTGCGCTGTATAGAGGTTGAGAAGCTTTGCAACCAACAGAAACAAAAAAGGTGAAATAGGATATCCTTGCCTGTTACCTCGCCCAATGACAAAATGTGGCAAAATCCCTTTATAGAAGGAAACATTAGCTACTTTTCCACCGTCGGGCCAGTGCGATCCAGGGCCAACAATGTGCCGGGTGAGGCCAATAGCTCGGACCTCAAGCACCAAGGCCAAAATCAAGTTGTGTTTCCACTGTTGGGCCAGTAGCCCCGCAGTGTTACCCTAAAACCCGCCCTTAACACACTTCCATAGAACAATGTCACACAACTTCATTTCACCAGCTGACTGAAAACTAGCTAGATCAAAAACCGAACATGACAGAAGCGAACGTTTGGTCAAGTCAAGTCACCTTTATTTATATAGCGCTTTTTACAATGCAGATTTACATTGATAACTGGTACATAATTTTGGCTGCACAGCAGCTCTTAAAGAATAGTGTCAATGCAGGCAGATCAGAAGCACTGTTGATTAAATGTCAAGAATACTGTTGAATATCAAATGTCAAGTCAAATGTCAAGTGTCCCCAACTAAGCAAGCCAAAGGCGACAGCGGCAAGGAACCCAAACTCCATCAGGTGACATCAGGTGGCAAACAGGTGGCAAATAGGTGTTAAAATGGAGAAAAAAACCTTGGGAGAAACCAGGCTTAGTCAGGGGGCCAGTTCTCCTCTGGCGAACAGTGCTTTGTTACGAATCAGGTTGCTATCATAAGTCTGATAGGATCGCAACAATCAAAGTGTTTATTTCAGTTCCATCCAGTTGAGGATCGTATTCATCACGCCGGTATGGACGGTTTGTTGAGGAACTGTGCTACTGGCTGTCGTGTCGATGAGGCCTTCACAATGGATGATCTAGTTGACTCGATCTCTGCTGATACTTCAGGGCTGCGTTGTGGTCATGTCCAGTTGAGGATCGTATTCATCACGCCGGTATGGACGGTTTGTTGAGGAACTGTGCTACTGGCTGTCGTGTCGATGAGGCCTTCACGATGGATGATCTAGTTGACTCGATCTCTGCTGATACTTCAGGGCTGCGTTGTGGTCATGTCCAGTTGAGGATCGTATTCATCACGCCGGTATGGACGGTTTGTTGAGGAACTGTGCTACTGGCTGTCGTGTCGATGAGGCCTTCACGATGGATGATCTAGTTGACTCGATCTCTGCTGATACTTCAGGGCTGCGTTGTGGTCATGTCCAGTTGAGGATCGTATTCATCACGCCGGTATGGACGGTTTGTTGAGGAACTGTGCTACTGGCTGTCGTGTCGATGAGGCCTTCACAATGGATGATCTAGTTGACTCGATCTCTGCTGATACTTCAGGGCTGCGTTGTGGTCATGTCCAGTTGAGGATCGTATTCATCACGCCGGTATGGATGGTTTGTTGAGGAACTGTGCTACTGGCTGTCGTGTCGATGAGGCCTTCACAGTGGATGATCTAGTTGACTCGATCTCTGCTGATACTTCAGCGCTGCGTTGTGGTCATGTCCAGTTGAGGATCGTATTCATCACGCCGGTATGGACGGTTTGTTGAGGAACTGTGATACTGGCTGTCGTGTCGATGAGGCCTTCACAATGGATGATCTAGTCGACTCGATCTCTGCTGATACTTCAGGGCTGCGTTGTGGTCGTGTCATGGCTCCGGTCCTTGGTCTCAGCTGGATACGGCCCGGATCCGGTTGACTACGGTAAACCTCGGGATAAACAGAAAGACTAATATTAGCGTAGATGCCATTCTTTTTCTGATGTAACGAGTACATCTGGTGTTATAGAAAGTGTTCCCGGTTCCGGCTGACCTATTTTATGCAGCCTAATAATCCTTTAACGGATTTGAAAATATAAATTGATAATGTGTTATGTGTATGCCAGGTTAAAGAGATACGTTTTTAGTCTAGATTTAAACTGACAGAGTGTGTCTGCATCCCGAACAATGCTAGGAAGATTGTTCCAGAGTTTAGGTGCCAAATAGGAGAAGGATCTACCGCCTGCGGTTGATTTTGATATTCTAGGTATTATCAGCTGGCCTGAATTCTGAGATCGCAATAAACGTGAAGGACTATAATGCATTAAGAGCTCGCTTAGGTACTGGGGAGCTAAACCATTTAGTGCTTTGTAAGTAATTAGCAAGATTTTAAAATCTATACGATGTTTAACAGGAAGCCAATGCAGTGATGACAGAACTGGGCTAATATGGTCATACTTCCTAGTTCTAGTAAGAACTCTAGCTGCTGCATTTTGTACGAGCTGTAGTTTATTTATCAAGCGGGAGGAACAACCACCCAGTAGAGCGTTACAGTAATCTAGCCTTGAGGTCATGAACGCATGAACTAGCTGTTCTGCATTTTTCATTGAGAGCATATGTCGTAGTTTAGATATATTTTTAAGATGGAAGAATGCGGTTTTACACATGCTAGTAACGTGGCTTTCAAATGAAAGATTGGTATCAAAGAGCACACCCAGGTTCCTAACTGACGACGAAGACTTAACAGAGCAGCCATCAAGTGTTAGACAGTATTCTAGGTTATTGCGTGAAGAAGTTTTCGGTCCAAAAATTAGAATCTCTGTTTTTTCTGAATTTAGTAGTAGGAAATTACTGGTCATCCAGTTTTTTATATCAGCTATACATTCTGTTAATTTAGCGAATTGGTAAGTTTCGTCAGGGCGCGAAGAGATATAGAGCTGAGTATCATCAGCGTAACAATGAAAACTAACGCCATGCTTCCTAATGATATCTCCCAAGGGTAGCATGTACAGAGTGAAAAGCAACGGTCCTAGTACTGAGCCTTGCGGTACTCCATATTTAACTTGTGATTGATATGACATCTCATCGTTTACTACTACAAACTGATAACGGTCAGATAAGTATGATTTGAACCATGCCAATGCAATTCCACTAATGCCAACATAGTTTTCGAGTCTATTTAGAAGAATATTGTGATCAATAGTGTCAAATGCAGCACTAAGATCCAGTAACACTAATAGAGAGATACAACCACGATCTGATGATAAGAGCAAATCTTTAGTAACTCTAATGAGAGCAGTCTCAGTACTATGGTACGGTCTAAATCCTGACTGGAAATCCTCACAGATACTATTTCTTTCTAAAAAGAAACTGCCTTTTCTAGTATTTTTGACAGAAAAGTGAGATTTGAAATCGGCCTGTAATTGACTAATTCTCTAGGATCAAGTTGTGTTTTTTTAATAAGAGGTTTAATAACAGCCAGCTTAAAAGTTTTTGGTACGTATCCTAGTGATAAAGATGAATTAACAATATTAAGAAGAGGATCTATGACCTCTGGAAGCATCTCTTTCAATAGCTTAGTCGGTATAGGGTCTAACATACATGTGGATGATTTTGATGATTTAACAAGTTTAGACAATTCTTCCTCTCCTAAAGCAGTAAATGAATTGAATTTTTCTTCAGGGACACTACAATGCACTGTCTGACACAATACTGTAGTAGACGGTTGCATGGTTATAATTTTTCTCTAATATTATCAATCTTGCAAGTAAAGAAGTTCATAAAGTCATTACTGCTGTGCTCATTGGAAACATCAGAAGTTGAAGCTTTATTTCTTGTTAATTTAGCCACTGTATCAAATAAATACCTAGGGTTGTGTTTATTTTCTTCTAAAAGTTTTGAAAAATAGGCAGATCTAGCAGTTTTTAAGGCCTTTCTGTACTCAATCATTCTCTCTCTCCACGAAATGCGAAATACTTCTAGTTTTGTTTTCTTCCAGCTGCGCTCCATTTTTCTAGCTGCTGTTTTTAGGGCCCGAGTGTGCTCATTGTACCATGGCGTTGGATTAATTTCCTTAATCTTTTTTAAACGCAAAGGAGCAACTGAGTCTAATGTGCTGGAAAAGACAGAGGCAATAGTTTCTGTTGCAACATCGAGGTCTTCTAAGCTGTCTGGTATGCTAAGGCGATGAAACTGATCAGGAAGATTATTTATAAAGCGATCTTTAGTGGTAGAAGTGATGGTTCTACCATATTTATGGCAGGGAGGCAGTTTAGCCGCTTTAACTAAATGTAGTATACACGAGACTAGATAATGATCTGAGATGTCGTCACTCTGCTGCAGAATTTCAACGGCATCAATATCGATTCCATGTGACAATATTAGATCTAAAGTATGATTACGACAATGAGTGGGTCCTGACACGTGTTGTCTAACACCAATAGAGTTTAGAATGTCTGTAAATGCCAATCCC
Source organism: Anabarilius grahami (assembly GCA_003731715.1). Lineage (NCBI taxonomy): Eukaryota > Metazoa > Chordata > Actinopteri > Cypriniformes > Xenocyprididae > Anabarilius > Anabarilius grahami. The sequence continues at coordinate 369,121 of RJVU01079885.1, read as the reverse complement.
AATGAGTCTTTTTTATTATCTACATGGATATTAAAATCACCAACAACAAGGACTTTATCTGCAGCTAGTACTAATTCTGATAGAAAATCGGCAATTTCTTTGATAAAGTCTGTATGGTGTCCTGGTGGCCTGTATACAGTAGCCAGCACAAATGTCAACTTACATAATGTTACGTAAAGCACCATCACTTCGAAGGAATTATATTTGAAAGACTTCTGGCTGATACTGTAAATATTACTATAAATTACAGCAACACCTCCCCCTTTGCCTTTCTGTCGAGGATTGTGTCGATAATCATAACCTTGAGGGCTAGACTCATTTAAAGTAATGTAATCGTCCGGTTTTAGCCAGGTTTCTGTCAAACACAGCACATCTAGATTATTGTCTGTGATAATATCGTTCACAATAAGTGCTTTTGAAGAAAGTGATCTAATATTGAACAACCCAAGCTTTATCATTTGTTTATCATTATTATTTGGTCTTTGGTTTGGTCTTTAAAATTCTTTTGACCAAAGTTTTACTATAAAAAATGTTACAGTGACAGTAATTTATTAATTTGTGTCAGAAGTGCACATCAATCATGCTTAATCAAACTGGTATTTATCATTTCACATACCTGTGGAGAACACATACCTATATTCAGTTTCAGTTCAAACACTCCCGTGTGAATCTGTAAGCGCTCAGTGAAGAGCGTGTCAGTTTACACCAGAGGTTGCGTTAAACTGAAAATTTTCTGCCATTGACTTCAATTTTTTTTAGCAGTGACGGAAAAATCTGAAGGCTCTCCGTCATTTAGACAGATTACTCTGTGATCTACTGTAAGTAATCTACTGTAACTTGTAACTGAAATTACCACCCCTGTCCAGTTGGTGGCGAGTGCAACGCAATCTCTGGTTTAAAAGTTTAAGCTTTTAAAAAGTATAAGTATAAATTTAATTTATTTAAAAGTATAAGTTAAATTTAATTTACAGGCTGAAAAACTTTGTTTTCTAGTTTGGACTTTAATAAAGAGAGAAAACCTGCACTTAACCTTTTCACTGGCATTTTGTTTTCATAGTTAGACAGTTATCGTGATGTATCATTATGGGATTGTCTAGTAATATGTCTATTATCGTAGAATCGCTGTATCGTGATATTATTTTTATCACGAGCCATGTATCGGGATTGTATCGTATTGTGAGGTACCCTGCGATTTCCACCCCTACCTGCTTCCATTTATTTGCGATTACAGGAATGCACAAAACAACTCCATTAAGGCTATTCCAAACTCAGGTTTGATCCAGAGTTTGCAATTAACCCTGAAGCGCGTGCACCTGAATATATAAAATATTATGAAATTAAATGCATTTACAATGCAGGAATAAACACTGCTGCTACAGTGAAAAGTTTGAGAAGGCAACTGAAAGAAAATGTCTTACTATATCAATGCATGTGAATCAAACAAATAGGCCTTATAATTTATATAGTTTCACAAAGACCTCGAAAGAATACATTTAAGCTTGACCTGTTTTAAATTTATATATTAATGCATGTATTGTTTATTTTAATTGAAAGCAAAGTTTAATATTGTCAATTAATATAATAATTATATTAATATATTATATGAATTATACATAATTATAATTCACATAATATAAATATAATAAATAATTAGCAGCAAATGATGAGCAATTTTGTCTCTAAAATGTTTTCACTATAAACTGAATTCATTTGGAGCGAGAGATACAGGGGGAGTGGCTTTATTGCATCAGATTACAGGTCACTTTACTCATAGCTGATTGGTTGAGTTTTGGTTTGCGATCTCTGACCCAGAATAAAACCTGCTCTGGAGCAGGTTAGCTGTGTAGCGCAAGTTACCATAGCAATGAAACCCGCTAAAAACCAATCCACCTTCATGAGCCCAAAAAAACTGAGTTTGCTCAAACTAATCTTGAACTTACCTGGGTAGAAACTGAAACCGGCTTTGTACAACAGGCCACAGGAGTTATTAGTTATACGAGTTAACCGGAGTGCATGTTTTTTTATGACATGCAGATACATTAGTCCAGTATCAATAAAGGCACAGGGAAGAGACAGATAAAACATGAAACCAAATAAATGCACAAATATAATTTTATATGATTTGTCTACATTCTTAAAGCAGTCTCTGGTATTTTCGCAATAGCATTTTTATTTATTATCGCAATGGTTAGCATAATGTTAATGGTACATAATGGTAGCCTTTACCATAGCATATAAATATATTTCTGCCTCATACAGTAATCAGAATCCCCATCGGATCGCGAGGAAGCTATTTCAAACACTCACTGGTGTCTGAAAGTAAGTTTTGAGCTGAAAATCGTTTTAAATGTCTTAAATGTTGAAATTAGCTGGTAGCCTGATATAATAACTTGGGAAATTAGCAGCGGTGTTGGCCCTCTCCTGACTCAGGTAAACGGCAAATCGTCTGGGGTTCACACACAGTTTCACAATCTCATGTTAATCTTGATTACCTATAGAGTAGTATTGCATCCTTCATATCTCAGAGAAGTCTTTAGTTTTATCATATTTATAAAAGATACATACACTGTACAGAGTCTTTCCGAAAAAAGCCGAGCTCCTGGAGGCGTGCCTGCTGTGGCCAGAGCTAAAGAGTCACGAGCATGTGCAAACTTTTGTGTAGATCGTCTACTAGCTGCTACATCATTATAAATAATGAAATGATGTGTTGTTTACATTATATGCACTTGTGCGCCGATTGCCAGCAAAACACAGACATCTGATCCAGTTTTACTCATCACCCACGATCTGCAAATCCAGCGTCGAACTGGGACTTGTTTACAAAGCAATCATCACCGAAATTCCGGGAACAAACAAACATACGTGTGCAACTCCATTGGCTACCCCGGAAAAACAAACTTTATCCACTGTTCCCTTAACACTGGGTTCTTTGGGAAGCTGAAAAAGTTTATCTTTCCCTCACAACCAAAAACACACTCCTTTGGTGATATTCCCTGCGACTCAATCAGCTCCCTAGGTCGTGAATCAGTATATTGTGAAAATGAATGCGGCTGACTCCCTGATCAGTGCCCTGACTACTGAACTAAGGAGCTGATTGAGACACACCATTGTTAAAAAATCTCTCGGCTTCCGTATCCTGAATGAAGTGCGTTGATGGGCTTGCTCTGGGTGGTGTGTGTGTGCATGCATATCAGGGAGAAGTGCCTATACAAGGAATTCCGCCCTTTATTACGTGATAAAGGGTCATATTCGGAAAAAAAATTGGCGAGACATGTCCACAACCGGAAGTTGTATATTTGGCACAGAAATACTCCGTTATACATTCAACTCATGTTTTGAAACTTTGGCCATGTTTAGCATTAGAATGCAACTCTTTAACATTGTAAATAAGTCAGAATGCATGAAATAGCATTAGACCCCCCTTTAAGATCTTCCCTCAGTGAATACAACTTCTCCTTGTCCTGTTCACTAGGAGAGGATAGACATAAAATATAATTGATTTCCTTTATTATCACAGAGCTTCTTGACTCATTTGCCTTAGAAATGTGCTTACCAAACTATGGATAATTTTGTGACACTCATACTTCAAAAGTTCTCACTTTGTGATTGCTGAATCTAAGGGATCTTTCACACCTGGCTCGTTTGGAGCATTTGCTTCAGAACCCGGTGCGGTTCGTTTAGGCATATACACTATATTTCCAAAAGGTTTGGGACGCCTGCCTTTACGTGCACATGAACTTTAATGACATCCCATTCTTAATCCATAGGGTTTATTATGGAGTTGGCCCACTCTTTGCAGCTATAACAGCTTCAACTCTTCTGGGAAGGCTTTCCACAAGGTTTAGGAGTGTGTTTATGGCAATTTTTGACAATTCTTCTAGAAGCGCATTTGTGAGGTCAGGCAGTGATGTTGGCGAGAAGGCCTGGCTCGCAGTCTCTGCACTAATTCATCCCAAAGGTCTTCTGTCGGGTTGAGGCAGGCCAGTCAAGTTCCTTCACACCAAACTCGCTCATCCATGTCTTTATCGACCTTGCTTTGTGCACTGGTTCGCAGTCATGTTGGAACAAGTAGGGGCCATCCCAAAACTGTTCCCACAAAGTTGGGAGCATGAAATTGTCCAGAATGTCTTGGTATGCTGAAGCATTAAGAGTTCCTTTCCCTGGGACTAAGGGGCCAAGCCCAACCCCTGATAAACAACCCCACACCATAATCCCCCCTCCACCAAACTTTACACCTGGCACAATGCAGGCTGGCAAGTACCGTTCTCCTGGCAACAGCCAAACCCAGATTCGTCCATCAGATTACCAGACAGAGAAGCGTGATTCGTCACTCAAGAGAACACGTCTCCACTGCTCTAAAGTCTAGTGGCGGCATGATTCACACCTTTGCATCCAACGCTTTGCATTGCACTTGGTGATGTAAGGGTTGAATGCAGCTGCTCGGCCATGGAAACCCATTCCATGAAGCTCTCTATGCACTATTCTTGAGCTAATCTGAAGGTCACACAGTGTTTGGATGTCTGTAGCTACTGACTCTGAAGAAAGTTAGCGACTTCTGCGCACTGTGTGCCTTAGCATGCGCTGACCCCACTCTATGATTTTACGTGGCCTACCACTTCATAGCTGAGTTGCTGTTGTTCCCAATTGCTTCCACTTTATGATACCACTAACAGTTGACCGTGGAATATTTAGTAGTGAGTCCAATCAAAGTGTTCACCGCGCTCTCACAGCTAATTAGGTGCTGAGACCTAAGTATCAATTTAAGAATACAAAAAAGGTCTGCACTCTCAAGCACTTTAATCATGGCTCACAAGAGATAAGATAACAAACGTTTCAGCTCTTCACCTTCGTCAGTGTAACAATATTACTCACTCTCAATAATATAGATAATGTACTACAATCCTCAGGTGATCATGATCATAATTAAAGCAATCAGGACTTGTAGTACATTTTCTATATTATCATTGAGAGTGCGTGAAATTGTTACACTGACGAAGGCGAAGAGCCGAAACGTTTGTTATCTTATCTCCTGTGTGCCATTATTAAAGGGCTTGAGAGTGCAGACCTTTTTTGTATTCTTATATTTAGTAGTGAGGAAATTTCACAAATGGACTTACTCCTGAGAGCGACCCATTCTTTCACAAATGTTTGTAGAAGCAGTCTGCACGCCTAGGTGCTTGATTTTATACACGTGGCCATGGAAGTGATTGGAACACCTGAATTCAATGATTTGGAGGGGTGTCCCATTATTTTTAGCGATATAGTGTATGAACATGGCAATTGCTCTCGGATCTGCACCCGATTGGCCCGATTGCAAACAAACTCTGGAGCGGTTCGGTTGAGGTGAGAAAGACCAATCCGACCCAATGGACCAACAAACCAAATGGCATCATGATTTATCACGGCAAACGTGTTATATAAAAAGCAGCAGTGTCTTATTCTGTGAGTGAGCACATTAGTTATTGCAGTTGAAAATGCTAGCGCGCGAGAGATCACTTCCGGCATCAGAGCGCATTGTCAGACCTCACACACTGGATGCTCAAGGCAGTTGGACATACTGTTCGGTTTCTCGCACAAACCGATCATTTCGTGTATTAGGACATCAATGTGTTGTCACGAGCCGCAGGGTTTAATTTGGATTTGTCTGTGCATGTTTTTATTACTCTTATTTTTGTGTGAACTATCCCTTTAACCCTCTTGGGCATGGAGTTCACCAGAGCTTCACAGGTTGCCACTGGAGTCCTCTTCCACTCCTCCATGACGACATCACGGAGCTGGTGGATATTAGAGACCTTGCGCTCCTCCACCTTCTGTTTGAGGATGCCCCACAGATGCTCAATAGGGTTTAGGTCTGGAGACATACTTGGCCAGTCCATCACCTTTACCCTCAGCTTCTTTAGCAAGGCAGTGGTCGTCTTGGAGGTGTGTTTGGGGTCGTTATCATGTTGGCATACTGCCCTGCGGCCCAGTCTCCAAAGGGAGGGGATCATGCTTTGCTCATTCATGGCTCCCTCAATGAACTGTAGCTCCCCAGTGCCGGCAGCACTCATGCAGCCCCAGACTATGACACTCCCGCCACCATGCTTGACTGTAGGCAAGACACACTTGTCTTTGTACTCCTCACCTGGTTGCGCCACACACGCTTGACTCACTTTTGTGGCCAGCGGTTTAGACATTAATGGCTGTGTTGAGTTATATTGAGGGGACAGCAAATTTACACTGTTATACAAGCTGTACACTCACTACTTTACATTGTAGCAAAGTGTCATTTCTTCAGTGTTGTCACATGAAAAGATATAATAAAATATTTACAGATATGTAAAGGGTAAACTCACTTCTGTGAGATACTGTAAGATAATTGTAAAAAAAAAAAAGAGTATTGTATTTCGCCAGATTATATAGTGTAAACATCAAGCGCGAATGAGAACCGTTTTGCGAGGGGGATGCCAGGTGTGCGGGGGGAAAAAATTATATTCGAATCCCAAAATTGAAAATCGAATACCAACCCAGCGAACGAATATTCGAATATTCGGGTCGAGCCCTACATGTGACTTGCATAAACACATTTTGGTATGCTTTGAAATGTTGCCTTGTGAACGTTAACCAAACCAAGAAGAAACTGCAACATTGTAACAAATTAAGTCCCTTTTTTGGAATAAAGCAAACGATCTACAGGTCTGAAAATGGCCTAAATTAACTTTAACATTTTCAGTTTTCCTAATATCTGAACAATATGAAGAATATTGTAAGAAATAAGTATTCGGTTTCCAGTATCCTGGTTGTCTCTGAGAACTGTTATAAACCTCAGATATTTCAAGATCGATACAGGCATGATCAATTAGAGGGGCTAGAGAAATAGTACAGAAACTACAAACCCCATTTCCAGAAAATATTTTTTATTATTTTTATTTTTTTTACTCACAAAAGTACAAAGAAATGATTTTCAATGTTTTCACTGAACAACATAATTGTATTTTGTACATATAAACATTTTTTGATTTTGATGGCTGCAGCACTCCAAAAAAGTTGGGGCAGAGAGGCAAAATAAAAGTGAAAAGATTATAGAATATCCAAGTGAAATTTTTAAATCAGTCCACAATTAGCAGGTGAATTGGTAATAGGTAAGGGTGTTGTGTTTTGGTGTAAAAGAGCTTCTCAGACTTTGCAAGCAAAGATGGGTCATGGCTCACCACTTTGTGCCAAATTTAATGAGAGAATTGTCAAACAATTCAAAAATCTCTTTTCCTAATGCAAGATTGCAAAGAATTCACCATGTACCATATGTAATATTGTGAAAATAATTCAGGGAATCCAGAGAGATCTGTCTGTTTACGGCCAGGCAGAAAACTTCTGTTCAATGTGCGTGACCTTCGAGCGCTCAGACGGCATTACATGAGAAACCGTTATGCTATTGTTAAATATAGCCACATGGGCTCGGGAATACTTTGGAAAACTGTTGTCACTTAACACAGTCTGCCACTGCATCAAGAAATGCAACTTGAATCTCTGTTACGCAAGAACAAAGCTATACATCAGTTAAATGCAGAGGTGCTGCTGAGTTCCCTGGCCCCGAGCTCATCTCAGATGGTCTAAAAAGACAGTGAAAATGTGTGCTGTGGTCAGATGAGTCCACGTTTCAGCATGTTTTTGAGAAAAAACTGACATCAAGTTCTCAGTTCCAAAGACGAAAGGGACCATCCAGACTTTCATCTAATGACAGGTGCAAAAGCTAAAAGGTGACTTGCATATGTGTGAAGGAACCATTGATGTGGAGGTGTATATTGGGATTGTACAAAGACATAAACTGCCATCAAGATGACATCTTTCCTGGGAAGCAAAACAATGCCAGGCCTTATTCTGCATGTGATACATCAGAGTGGTTTCATAGACACTCTACACCATAGAGTGGATGTCCTTGACCGACCTGCCTGCAGTCCAGATCTGTCTCTTATTGAAAATGTATGGCCCACCATGAAAAGGAGAATCAGACAACGATGACCACAGACTGTTGAGCAGCTGTCTTGTATCAGGCGAGATTGGGCAAAAATTTCACTTGCAAAACTTCAACAATTAGTATCCTCAGTTCCCAAACAATTTAAAAGTGTAATTCAAAGGAAAGGTGATGTGACACAGTGGTAAACATGCCTCTGTCCCAACTTTTTTGGAGTGTCTTGCAGTCATCAAAATCAAAATTTGTTCATTTTTTTTTTTTTTAAATAGTTGGTCAGTGAAAACATTGGAAATACTTTCTCTGTACATTTGTCAGTTAAATAAAGGTTCAAGAGAATTAACAAATCATAGTTTCTAGATATTATTACATTTTACAAAATGTCCCAACTTTTCTGGAAATCGGTTTGTAATAGATGAAACGGCCAATAAGATTTAAGCCAAAGGTCTATTCTAGATTTTTGTGACCTGATTTAAACCACAAAAATGAGGAGACAAATTTACCTGTTTATAAGCATTCAGCAAAGCAAGGCTGTTACAGAAATCATTTATAACTATATTAGGACTTAATACTGAGACTTGGGGGAAGTCTGTCTAAATGCAAATCGGGCCTCGTCAAAATCCCCTCCCACAAAAAAGCTGCTGAAGGAAGTTTCATACTTAAGCGACAAGTTTTGTTGACAAGGTTTGGAAAATGATGCGGTTTAAATATAAATATTTAAGAGAGTCTCACTTTGACTCTGAGAATGAAATGACTAGTGTATTCAAAAACAAGTCCCATGTGAGGACAAAAAGGATTAGTGTTGTCAAAAATATTAATATTTTGATGTGTATCGATACTGAATTATCGACATTTCGATATGTATTCTTTTTAATTCTTCTCTTTAATTTTTCTAAATAAAAAAAAAAAGTGGAATTCCTTTCTCTAAATTCTAACCACTTTGCCATTGATCTGATAAATGCACCTTTGGCCTTCTCTGCATAAAAAAAACAGGAATACCCGACATTTTCAGGTTCTACCTTCTTTTATATGCATCCAGTTCATCATTCTTTTCCTTCAGTTTATTTTCAGTTATCAGCCGCTAATTGAATATCTAATTTGTCCATTTTAACAGCAGGTTATAACGTCTCTCCCTACGCTGTATTGGTACCTGAGTCAGCTTTGGTGGCAAGTTCACATATTAGAGTGGAAGCAACATACCTTTCGATCTCCAGTAACTTCTCAATAAGTCATCTTGCTTTTTTCCCCCAGCCTCTCTATCGTCTCCAGTATAACTGTATTTGAGGATTCAGAAGTATGTAAAATTCCTAAAAGTAAATTAAAATTTTTTGAAGAGGGCTGCTGATCGGGGTTTCTGAAAGTGGAAGACAATCCATGCTTGAGTCCTCTTTTGGAGTGGGTTAACACTTTCTGTCATTCTTTGTTCCATTTGTCTTTAGCAATGTTCCGGCAACATGTGAATGTTGGTTTCAGAAAACGCACTCAGTTGATCGCAAACCAAGTTTTGTTCTAACAGACTAAAACCCCAGTTAGATGCACCTGAACAAGCTAATCAAGGTCTTACTAAGCATACTAAACTTGCAGGCAGGTGTGTTGAGGCAGGTTGGAGCTAAACTCTGTAGGACAGTGGCCCTTCAGGACCAAGTTTGGAATCCCCCAACCCCCCTGAAATAGACCCTCTGTTTATTTTTTTTTATTTATTTTTTTTAAGTATTCTTAACATCATCTTAAAGGGCATATTGCAGGTTAGAGCTTCAGTGATTCAATGTATAGAAAAATAATGTATGAAATAGATTTTCTTGGAAAAAAAAACGTATAAATACGCTAATTAGGCTTCTGGAGTCGTTTTTTGTGAGATAATTTTACTTCCGCATCTGAAAAATGCCAAATCGGAAGTGACGTAACTGAAGGGAGCGCGATCAATATAAACAATAGGAAAACAATGGATCTCAATGACAGTTCGGACGCTGAGGAAATTGTAAATGTTTATTCATACTCGTATAACAAACCACAGCCATACAATTAGCCTGCTATGTGGTCAAGAGAGCAGGACAGGCCAGAATTAGACAGAATAACGGTCAAAAGAGACAAATTGAGCTGTTGTGTGAGGAGAACCAGTGGAGAACAGGGCAGAGACCGGTGTTAGCTTATAGATAGCATACACGTTAGCAAACGATATGTAACACTGTTACATATCAGATCACAATATTGTACAGATTATTATGAATCAGGCAAAAGCAAAGCTATTGGTCATCTAGGAGTAACGTTATTGATTACTAATAACAGAAACTAATAAACTTCCTTAATATCCGTCCACACTAACGTTACGTGATATAGCGGTTTCTCATCACGACTGATTTGGTAACGTTAGTTAACAAATGTTAAAAAAAAAAAAAAAAGATAAAAAAACAAGACTTACGGTGCACCATTCACGTTTCATCTCTCTGACGGATCCGTGATCATGTCTCCCGCCGGAGGCCGAACATGCAGTGTTACTGTATGTGTTTCTTGTAATGTTATCCTTTATTCATTCATTATGTGTTAAGAGTTTATTCTGTGCCGATCACTTTGTGGGGCATATGACGCCATGATTATGTAGTTGTGTAACTTTAATGTATAGCTATACGTTTACAGTCAAGTTTATATACATGGCATGAATGAAATTGGAGTACATTACCAGCACATAATTCAAAACTGTTTTGTGTGAGTGTGAGACTGTATGTATTTGTGAACATAATTTGTATTCATCAGTGTTGAAATTGATTCAAGTAAAAACGGTGAAGAAGCATCGCGTGTGTAAGTTTATTCATTCATTTTACAGTAATATTACAATGTTGAACTCCATCATATCGCCAGGATGATAATCCTCTGGTCTATAATGAACGTGTTTTCGAAGCAGAAGCAGATGCTGAAGTGAAGTCCGTCTCTTCACCTGCACAAACACCCCGGCACGGGAGATAGCAGCGTCCTTTTTCTTGTTAGTAAACCTCTGGACTCGATGTCCTGACAGGCTGGAGTTTGTGCAGCCTCCACAAACACTATTATTTACCATTTCGATGATAAATAGAATACAAAAACTACCGAAAACACACTGATTCACGACCGCTGTTACTGAATATCAACCTACTCTGCACTGAATCAACACAGAGCTCGGCGATCGACTCCCTTTAGTGACGTAAAATGACGCGACGCTGAAAAAAAAGCGGTTTTTATAGATACCGTCACTTTATCTACTAAATTCATGCCCTCATGTCCTGCAAAACATTTTTAAACCCTGCAGTACCTTTTTATATGGTATTTTTGTACAAGGTTATATATTCATCTCGAAAAAAATGTTTAACCTGCAATATGCACTTTAAGTTGGCCTTAAGAGAAGAGAAAATAAGAGAAGAGAAAGTATCATGAATTGAAAACTCTTTATTTATTATGTGCAACATATTCCATTCCCTCTCTTAAAGGTGATTAGGAACAGCTTGGAGCTTAACAAATATAGCTTTCCTGTTAAATAAATAAATAACAACAATAATAATAAACAGAACAAATATAGTCTTTATCAACAGAACGTAGACTAATCAAATGTAAAACAACACTGCATAATCTTCACTGTGTAAATTTAAAAGGCCTATAGATTAATTGTACTAAATCTACTAAAGAGCAGTGAGTAATTTTCTCTGTATTTTAGTTGTTTGATTAACATTAATGACACAGACGGCAGCAGGAATATTAGACTGCTGTCACTTTAAAACCTAGTGCACGGATCCGAAATACTGTTAGACATGCAATTTATTTCCCAGCTGTTTATTTACCAAGCCAGACATTTTGACATATTTCTATGTTTATTTGATAGTTTAGACGCAAACCCGAAGCGCAAAGTTTACTTTGCTTGTTTGTGCTCTCCGTAGTGACTTTGCAAATTTATTGTCCTTTTCAGACACCTAGTAGAACTGCCAGACAGGTAAAGTGAAGCAATTTTAGCTGCGCGTAGAAAAATGGTTTTGCGTCATTGAAGAAGATTGGCTCTGATCGGGCCTTTATAGAGACAACTGATCAAACTATATAAAATGATTATTGGCCAATAATGATCAACACCCGATCGATCGGAACACCCTTACCTTGAAATGGTGTCACGTGATATCAGACTTAATAAATGGATAGTAACCCCTCTCTTCAGGCCACTCAAATTTGTACCACTCACAATGGGACATGCTACCGGATGCATCACAACTTTCCCTGCTATGTGCCAGTGGCACCTAAACTTAAGATGCTGTACCACTAAATGTTAATGCCGCTACTGTTTTCCAGTCTGTCTAGGGGAGGGATGGGCAAACTCGGTCCTGGAGGGCCATTGTCCTGCAGAGTTAGCTCCAACCCTAATAAAACACACCTGAACAAGATAATAAATGTCTTTAGGATTACTTCAAGGCTACAAGAGGGATAATCGTTAGAGTATTTGATTAATCGAAAAAATTATCGATAGATTAATTGGTTAGTTCCAGCCTTGGATTTTTGTTTTTGCAATTAACCTTATTCCTTAAAATCATCTAATAACGCTTTAAGATTAAGTTTTAGTGCCAAAAAACACAAAACATTATCTAATTTTACTAAAATGTTTTCTCATGCACTGCATCACTTTTCTGCATTCCCCTATACAGTGACTCTGGTGAAAGCCTGTTTGTAACACAGTCTGTGACTAAAGCAGTCCGAAGTGAAAGACGACAGAGATCAACTAAGAGACCAGAGTCCATTTCTGATGAAATTGGTGGTGATAGCAAGGGAGTCACCAGGAGTCTCTCAGAGAATGAAGACAATGAATATGAGGAGGGAAGGGAAGGTCAGCATGTGGTGTGCCCAAACAGAGGAAAATTGATTAATTATTTTCCCCCTCAAAAAGCTACTTTTCCGTTTTTGTTGAAATCACACAGACGGCAACACCTGACTAGGAAGAAGCACCAAATTCTAGAGGTGGCATTTATTCATGTTATTCATTTGTGTATTTGTGTCATTTCATTTTAGAATTACATTCTATGTCTGATAAAATGCTTGTAGTCTCTAGAAAAACAGTGTAAAAGAAAAATTAGTACTTCTGTCACTGTTTGTTGTAATGCTAACACTGTCATTGCATGTTATTAAATTATGCATGTTTATTATTTGTTGTATTTGTTTTTTAAGAACTCAGAAATTGGAGGGTTTCTCAAATGCATGAAGAAATTTGAGGAGGGTTATGTAAAAACAGAAAGAGCAATCAGTCCATATATGCTGGAGTCTGAGTAAGTTCTAATTTCACAATCAAAATATGAATATATTATTGTAAACTAAATATAATAGTTTTAATGAAAAAATGTAACTTTGTTTCAGGCTAAGTGATAACTCTGAAGGGGATGACCACAACAGTGATCATGACCACAACTGTGATCATGAAGTCACAAAAGTGGTATGTAATTACTGCGGACTTTAACCCTCTGGTGCTCTTCGTTCAAAAAAATTTCTGTTTTGAACTGTTAAAAATCACAGCTTCATCGGAATGGTACGAAACTTGGTGACTTTTATGGCATTTGGAATGTGAAAAAAACAAACTAAAAGAGGGCATGATTCGAGTATGGTAAGTGGTGTGTACCACTTTTTGTGTGTACAATCTACAAATCAGACACAATGCTGAAAAAAGTACACAGCAATCTAAAACATCAAGAGTGTGATATAGACACACCCACTCACACACACACACACCTATGAATCACTGTCTGTAACACAGAGTAAAGTTTTGAGAATGTGAAATCCATTCAATAATTCAGTCATAATGCAGGAAAATCTCACAACAGTGAAGGGGTGACAGTGTTTCCCACAGAATTTAGTGAGACTGTAGTGGGTGGACATCGGTCCTTCTAGTGGGGTTGGGGGGCATGCCTCCCCGTAAGAAAATTTGGACATTGTACATTTAAATGCATAAATCTGGTGCATTTTGAAAGTAAAATTAAGTGACTACATCAATGAAGAAATTTGTTCTCTTGTAAACAATTTTGTGCTCTAATAGTAATTTAGTTATTGGTTGCATAGACATGAATGGTGATGGTCGGGCACATTAGTCACACAAACAACAAATAGTAAATGATAGTTCATAAGTGGTCAAACATGTAGAGTATACATTTGAACCATTAAAATATCAGAATCAGAATCAGAAAGAGCTTTATTGCCAGGTATGTTGTTTACACATACTAGGAATTTGTTTTAGTGTCAGAAGCTCCACAGTGCAACAGAGTGACAGCGACAAGACAAGACACATAATAAAAGGAATAAAATAATAATATACAAATTTACAAGATAGACAAAGTGCAAAAAAAGCAAAAAACAATATATAATATAGACAATTGTATGTGCAGTTATGTGTGCAAATTTGAAGTATAAGTAAGTGTTTTAAGTAAATGATGTGTAATAGTGTAATAGTGTTGTGTGTTCCATGTTTGTCAAGTGTTCATGAGATGGATTGCCTGAGGGAAGAAACTGTTCCTGTGTCTGGTCGTTCTGGTGCTCAGGGCTCTGTAGCGTCGACCAGATGGCAACAGTTCAAAGAGGGAGTGTGCTGGATGTGAGGGGTCCAGAGTGATCTTCTTTGCCCTTTTTCTCACTCTGGATAAGTACAGTTCTTGGAGAGTGGGGAGGGTTGTGCCAATGATTCGCTCAGCAGACCGGACTACCCTCTGTAGTCTTCTGAGGTCAGATTTGGTAGCTGAGCTGAACCAGACGGTAATTGAAGTGCAGAGGATGGATTCAATGATGGCAGAGTAGAACTGTTTCAGCAGCTCCTGTGGCAGGTTGAACTTCCTCAGCTGGCGAAGGAAGTACAACCTCTGCTGGGCCTTTTTCACAGTGGAGTCAATGTGAATGTCCCACTTCAGGTCCTGTGAGATGGTGGTGCCCAGGAACCTGAATGACTCCACTGCAGTCACAGTGCTGTTCATGATGGTGAGTGGGGGGAGAGCAGGGGGGTTTCTCCTGAAGTCCACGATCATCTCCACTGTCTTGAGCGTGTTGAGCTCCAGGTTGTTAAGACTGCACCAGACAGCCAGCTGTTCAACCTCCAGTCTGTAAGCAGACTCGTCTCCGTCCCGGATGAGGCCGATGACTGTGGTGTCGTCCGCAAACTTCAGGAGCTTGACAGAGGGGTCTTTAGAGGTGCAGTCGTTGGTGTAGAGGGAGAAGAGCAGTGGGGAGAGGACACAGCCCTGAGGGGCGCCGGTGCTGATGGTGCGGGTGCTGGATGAGAATTTTCCCAGCCTCACTAGCTGCTGCCTGTCTGTCAGGAAGCTGGTGATCCACTGACAGACAGAGGTGGGCACGGAGAGCTGAGTTAGTTTGGGCTGGAGGAGTGATGGGATGATGGTGTTAAAAGCAGAGCTGAAGTCCACAAACAGGATCCTCACATAAGTCCCTGGTCTGTCCAGATGCTGGAGAACATAATGCAGTCCCATATTGACTGCATCATCCACAGACCTGTTTGCTCGATAAGCAAACTGCAGGGGGTCCAGTAAGGGTCCAGTGATGTCCTTCAGATAAGCCAGAACCAGTCTTTCAAATGACTTCATGGCCACAGACGTTAGAGCCACAGTTCTGTAGTCATTAAGACCAGTAATTTTGGGTTTCTTTGGGACGGGGATGATGGTGGAGCGTTTGAAGCATGAGGGGACTTCGCACAGCTCCAGTGACCTGTTGAAGATCTTTGTGAAGATGGGGGCCAGCTGGTCAGCGCAGGTTTTCAGACAGGCTGGTGAAACGCTGTCTGGGCCTGGTGCCTTTCTTCTCTTGTTTTAAAGTGTTGAATAAATATGTAGCAAAAGAGATTACCTTTGTTGAATTAATTTATTTCTAGAATAATTAGTGGGGGCCGGTAATACATATTTATTATGTACAGTTATTATTTACTAGGGGTGTAATGGTTCAAATTACTCACGGTTCGGTTTTTATTACGGTCTTAGGGTCACAATTTTGGTATGGTTCGGTATGTGCTATGTTCTGGGGGAAAAGGACTGTCAAATAAAAATAAAGAAAATAAGAACAAATAATCAAACTACAAGCACAAGTAAATACAGTAGAGCAAAGATTCAAATAAAATAAACAGTGCTTTTCAGGTTTTTAAGATATCTAACAGTAGTTTTCAGGTACAGAATAAAGTGTTGAATAAAGTATTCAAATGTAAAATAACATTACATATTTGACTGTATAAATTAAAGGTTAATCCTTATTAAAGTTACAAAAGCTATTCAATCAAGAGCAGTGAGTGATTTCCTTGTCTTTTGTTGTTTGATTAACATTAAAAACACAGACAGTAGAAATATTGGTCTGCTGTCACTTTAAGACAATGCAAGGATCCAAAATACTGATACCGTGCACATGCGTTGTCTTTCTCGACTGTATAAGTTCACTTAAGGCATAACAGTTAAGTTAAGCTCCCTAGTTAAGTAGTCAGGGCACTGATCTGGGAGTCGGCCACATTCATTTATATGATATACTGATTCACGACCTAGGAAGCTAGGGAGCTGATTGAGAAGCAGGGTATGTCTGCTAGTAGTGCTGGGCGGTATGACCAAAAATTTATATCACGGTATTTTTCAAAATTATAGCGGTTTCACGGTATATGACGGTATTTTTTTTCCCCTATGCATGACCGGGCGTTAACCACATTTTCTACTGATTGAGAGAGGAAATAGTGCAGTAGATTGACTGCCCTGTTTTACTGTCATGATGAGTGAATATTGTAGAAAAATTCCACACTAGAGTTAATACAGGTTTACAAAGCCCCACAAAATGATGCTGTGGGGAGACAACAACCAATAAAACACAGACCTGCAACACACTCATTACAGACACATGAATATTAAAATATGACCTTGGAGATAGAGAAAAAAAAAAAAGAGTTAAAAATCTAACCCCTATATAACAACAAACTGCCAAAACGAGGGAGAAACTCGGAAGAACATTTAAACTGTCTAAGGATATTTTCAGTACATTTAAGAGCACTAAAGTCTCGGAACAAATGACACACGTAAGTTTAACAGAGAAAGAATAAAGCAGTTACATTTTTGCCCAGTCTATTTATTAACTTACATCGTCTTCTGTGTAGTAGAATAACCCATTGTGTCATCGCGGTCGTGATCAGACTTACAGTTCAGTGTCCTTTGCATAACGTTACATTTCATTTGAAGAAGACTTGATGAAATATGTGCGCATACACGCTGCTGGTTCATGTTTAGAGCACTAGAGATATGAAATAGGTCCATAACTTAAACACGCTCGCTCCGGTCTATATGATCCATGTGGAGAACGTTGTTAATCTTGGCGCTGCGCGCAGAAACCGCTCTCTCTCGCGCGCCACGCGTAGTTTGAATTCTCCGGTGTAATCAAGGGCTGAATCCGAAATCGCCCCCTATAAACTCAAATAGGGCATTATTTGAGGCGACAGTAATTTGTAGTGGTGTCCGAAAACATAGTGGACGTTATTGAGTGCACTCATTCACTCTCACATTGCACCGCAATAACGAGTGTACAGCCGATGTACACACAACGGCTGTCCGAATTCACTCACTCGTTTTCATTCACTCTTTCAAGTGAACAATACAAGTGGATAACGTAGGGAATAGTGAATGAGGCTTTAGGGAGTGATTTTCGGACTTACGGACCATAGGCTGTGATGCGATCTTAGCTGTGCTCTCACTACAGAGCAACAGTGACTCTGCGCCGCGTTCCAAACGTTGGTTAAGCAACACATACCGGTATTGCGGTATCATCAAAATTCATATCATAACAAAAATAAATACCGGTATTCGGTATGAACCGGTATACCGCCCAGCACTATCTGCTAGGATAGGCATCAAGACGGGCATGTTGACATAATATTTGTGTGAATTTGTCCATTGAAGCGCAAGACTTGAAAGAGAACTCAATATTTGAGACGCGGGTTTCCGCATGTGCGCTTGAGATGAACTCACACACAAATCTTCTCACTCGCGTCTTCTGGCTCTTGAATGTTTAAATTGGCGGGGGTTAAATTAGTTTAGTTTAAACACAGATAGCAACATCGTGCACTGTTCAGGTTTTACCAGCGTTCGAGCACTATCAACACCCGGTGCATACGGCACTCGCATTGAACAAAGTTTACAAAGAGTGACTGTTTTGTTCACGTTGTTTTTTTTGTTTGTTTGTTTTTTTTGGTCATCGCTGTTGTAGTAATGTATTGGGAAGCCAGAATGCGTATCCATAGACAGAAACATTAGCCGAACTCGGTCTGTCTGTTTTTAACATCTCAAGCACTCGATTCTCCCGACTCCGCTACGCGGGGAGAATCTAGTGAATGCCCACTGTCTTGTTCGTGTGCTGCGTGCTTATGTAGACAGAAATGGCTCCTTTCGCTCGGCGGAGCAGCTATTCGTCTTCTATGGGGGTATTAAGAGACACTATATTTCCGGTTCTCATATATTCATATATTACGAACATTATATTTCCGGTTCTTTTTAAGACCGTGGCGGGACAAACTAGAATGTGGTGGGCCGCCACAGTCTAGTTAATGTATGGGAAACACCCTAGACCAGGGGTGTCCAGACTCGATCCTGGATGGCCACTGTCCTGCAGAGTTTTGCTCCAACCAGCTCCAATACACATACCTGTAAGTCAAGTCAAGTCACCTTTATTTATGTAGTGCTTTTTACAATGCAGATTGTGTCAAAGCAGCTTTACATTGATAACTGGTACATAATTTTGGCTGCACAGCAGCTCTTAAAGAATAGTGTCAATGCAGGCAGATCAGAAGCACTGTTGATTAAATGTCAAGAATACTGTTGAATATCAAATGTCAAGTCAAATGTCAAGTGTCCCCAACTAAGCAAGCCAAAGGCGACAGCGGCAAGGAACCCAAACTCCATCAGGTGACATCAGGTGGCAAACAGGTGGCAAACAGGTGTTAAAATGGAGAAAAAAACCTTGGGAGAAACCAGGCTTAGTCAGGGGGCCAGTTCTCCTCTGGCGAACAGTGCTTTGTTACGAATCAGGTTGCTATCATAAGTCTGATAGGATCGCAACAATCAAAGTGTTTATTTCAGTTCCATCCAGTTGAGGATCGTATTCATCACGCCGGTATGGACGGTTTGTTGAGGAACTGTGCTACTGGCTGTCGTGTCGATGAGGCCTTCACAATGGATGATCTAGTTGACTCGATCTCTGCTGATACTTCAGGGCTGCGTTGTGGTCATGTCCAGTTGAGGATCGTATTCATCACGCCGGTATGGACGGTTTGTTGAGGAACTGTGCTACTGGCTGTCGTGTCGATGAGGCCTTCACAATGGATGATCTAGTTGACTTGATCTCTGCTGATACTTCAGGGCTGCTTTGTGGTCATGTCCAGCTGAGGATCGTATTCATCACGCCGGTATGGACGGTTTGTTGAGGAACTGTGCTACTGGCTGTCGTGTTGATGATGTCTTCACAATGGATGATCTAGTCGACTCGATCTCTGCTGATACTTCAGGGCTGCGTTGTGGTCGTGTCAGGGCACTGGTCCTTGGTCTCAGCTGGAAACGGCCCGGATCCGGTTGACTACGGTAAACCTCGGGACAGAAAGACTAATATTAGCGTAGATGTTAGACAGTATTCTAGGTTATTGCATGAAGAAGTTTTCGGTCCAAAAATTAGAATCTCTGTTTTTTCTGAATTTAGTAGTAGGAAATTACTGGTCATCCAGTTTTTTATATCAGCTATACATTCTCTTAATTTAGCGAATTGGTAAGTTTCGTCAGGGCGCGAAGAGATATAGAGCGGAGTATCATCAGCGTAACAATGGAAACTAACGCCATGCTTCCTAATGATATCTCCCAAGGGTAGCATGTACAGAGTGAAAAGCAACGGTCCTAGTACTGAGCCTTGCGGTACTCCATATTTAACTTGTGATTGATATGATATCTCATCGTTTACTACTACAAACTGATAACGGTCAGATAAGTATGATTTGAACCATGCCAATGCAATTCCACTAATGCCAACATAGTTTTCGAGTCTATTTAGAAGAATATTGTGATCAATAGTGTCAAATGCAGCACTAAGATCCAGTAACACTAATAGAGAGATACAACCACGATCTGATGATAAGAGCAAATCATAAGTAACTCTAATGAGAGCAGTCTCAGTACTATGGTACGGTCTAAATCCTGACTGGAAATCCTCACAGATACTATTTCTTTCTAAAAAGGAACATGGTTGTGATGAAACTGCCTTTTCTAGTATTTTTGACAGAAAAGTGAGATTTGAAATCGGCCTGTAATTGACTAATTCTCTAGGATCAAGTTGTGGTTTTTTAATAAGAGGTTTAATAACAGCCAGCTTAAAAGTTTTTTGTACATATCCTAGTGATAAAGATGAATTAACAATATTAAGAAGAGGATCTATGACCTCTGGAAGCATCTCTTTCAATAGCTTAGTCGGTATAGGGTCTAACATACATGTGGATGATTTTGATGATTTAACAAGTTTAGACAATTCTTCCTCTCCTAAATGTCTGTAAATGCCAATCCCAATGAGTCTTTTTTATTATCTACATGGATATTAAAATCACCAACAACAAGGACTTTATCTGCAGCTAGTACTAATTCTTATAGAAAATCTGCAATTTCTTTGATAACATCTGTATGGTGGCCTGTATACAGTAGCCAGCACAAATGTCAACTTACATAATGTTACGTAAAGCACCATCACTTCGAAGGAATTATATTTGAAAGACTTCTGGCTGATACTGTAAATATTACTATAAATACAGCAACACCTCCCCGTTTGCCTTTCTGTCAAGGATTGTGTCGATAATCATAACCTTGAGGGCTAGACTCATTTAAAGTAATGTAATCGTCCGGTTTTAGCCAGGTTTCTGTCAAACACAGCACATCTAGGTTATTGTCTGTGATAATATCGTTTACAATAAGTGCTTTTGAAGAAAGTGATCTAATATTTAACAACCCAAGCTTTATCATTTGTTTATCGTTATTATCTCTATTTTTTATTTGTTGAACATCAATTAAATTTTTACCATTAAATGGGTTTGGAAGTTTTTTGTTTTTACTAATTCGGGGTACAGACACAGTCTCTACGTGATAATATATAGGTGCGAGAGTTTCTATGTGTTGGGAATTATCTGACTTCTGTAACGTGAGGCAGCTAGCAGACGGTTGGTTTAGCCAGTCTGTCTGCTTCCTGACCTGGGCCCCAGTTTGTCATGTTTCAGCTCTAAGACTATGTGCCATATTACTAGAGAGAAGAGCAGCTCCATCCCGAGAGGGATGAATACCATCTCTTTTCAACAGGTCAGGTCTGCCCCAAAATCTTTTCCAATTGTCTATTAAACCTATATTATTCTGCGGACACCACTTAGACAGCCAGCCATTGAGTAATGATAATCTGCTAACTATCTCATCACTCTTACGAA
Source organism: Anabarilius grahami (assembly GCA_003731715.1). Taxonomy (NCBI): domain Eukaryota; kingdom Metazoa; phylum Chordata; class Actinopteri; order Cypriniformes; family Xenocyprididae; genus Anabarilius; species Anabarilius grahami. Next base: position 347,723 of record RJVU01079885.1, on the reverse strand, counting down.
CAGGAAGGGGACCAGAGCAAATTACTTCTCCTGACATTGTACTTGCGAGTTCACACACCTCTTTGATGTTAATTTTAGTGATCTCCGACTGGCGAAGTCGAACATCATTTGTGCCGACGTGAATAATTTTAGAGTATTTACGATTAGCATTAGCCAGCACTTTTAAATTTGCTTTGATGTCAGGTGCTCTGGCTCCCGGCAAACATGTGACTATGGTGGCTGGTGTCTCTATTTTCACGTTCCGTGTAATAGAATCGCCAATAACTAGGGCACTTTCAACAGGATTCTCAGTGGGTGCGTCACTGAGTGGGGAGAACCTGTTTGATGTTCTTATTGGAACGGAAGAGTGGTGTTTTCCGCGGCTAGGCTGCCTCACCGTTACCCAAGTGCCCTGCTGCGCGGGCTCTACAGCCGGAACCGAACAATGTACAGAGTTCACTAAGCTAGTCGCATCCAAAACAGTATCTGAAGCCCCTGCATTCTTACTATCCTCGATTAAAGTTTGGATGCGTGTCTCTAATTCTGAGATTCTCTCTGTCAGCCTGACTATTTCCCTACATTTATGACATGTAAATCCCTCGTCGCTGACAGAGATAGCTGACTGAACATGACAAACTGAACACGAAATAACACTGGGAGAGGATGACATGACTCACCGTGTTTGTAGACTGATCCGAGTTACCACAGCTGTTTGATGAACGCGTTGAAAAAGGAGCGTGCGAGACTGATGACAAGTTAACAAGCTAGCGAGATGCAAACGCGTTGTAACAGCGATTTAGATTCAAAGATTACAAGCTAGCGACATCAGTTTAATGTGGTAGGCAATAATAATAATATAAGCAACAATGAATAAAAGTAAGAGATTCAATAAAAGTAAGAGAAAACAAAGCTATACGGAGACGCAAAACACCAGCAGCGAGGCAGAGGCAGACAGGAGCAATCGAGCAGGAGCAATCCAATCCAATCCAACTAGGCATACTAGAAAGTAGGTTTCTAGTATGCCTAGTTAGACCTTGATTAGCTGGTTCAGGTGTGTTTTAATTAGGGTTGGAGCTAAACTCTGCAGGGCAGTGGCCTTCCAGGACCGAGTTTGGACACCCCTGGCCTAGACTCTATTTTAACCTGAAATAATGCATATATTTAAAAAAGAAATGGTGAAAAAAAAGAGAAAAAAAAGTTTATTATTTTCAATGGGAAAAATGTATCATAATTATTGCATAGATATTAGTTTCATGAAATTATCTCAAAATACAAAAGAAAAAGAAAAAAATATTATTGAACAAAAATATATTACATTGATTTTACTGAGGGGGAAAAAAAGTTTAATTTTAGGGGTTCTATCACTTTTGACTGCGAAGAGCACAAGTGTGACTCCAAAATGAGAAGCACCAGAGGGTTAATAGTACAAAATATGCTTTAGTGTAATAATAAATATTTCTGGTTTGATATCCTCTAAAAAAATAATTTGCCTGTAGAATCTACATGCATTTGTGTTTGAGAAATATTTTATTTTATTTTTATTTATTTATTTATTTTATTAAGTAATCAATGTCAAATTGGAACTTTATTTCTAAAAGAAATGTCAGTATACTAATATACAATAGCGTTCAAAACATTGGGGCCAGTAAGAATTTTATTTTCAATAAATTAATACTGTTATTCAGCAAAGACACATTAAATTGACCAAAAATGACAGTAGAGACATTTATAATGTTACAAAGATTTTTGTTTTAAATGCAAATTCATCAAAAGAATCCTAAACAATTTTCATGCTTCCTCAAAAGTATTGCTAAAATAACTGTTTTCTATTTGAATATATTTTAAAATGCAACTTATTCCTGTGTTGGCAAAGCTGAATTTTTAGCACCACTACTCCAGTCTCCACTCATTCTTATATGCTGATTGGCTGCTCAAGAAACATTTATTATTACTATCAATGTTGAAAATGTTTTCAGGATTCTTTGATGAATAGAAAGTTCAAAAGAACAGCATTTATATTAAAATAGAAAGCTTTTGAATATGTATACAGTATAAGCTTTTTTTTGTGTGTATGTATGTGTATATATATATATAGTGTGTGTTATTTTATATATATAATATGTAATTGTCAAACCAAAAATTCAGACATTTTTGATATATTTTTACTAGGGGGTGCAGGACACTATAGTTCATTTATGTAAGTAAGGATAGCAAAATAAAGTAAACTGTGACATATTATATCCAGAAATTCTTCATACAGTGGACTACCAGTAAAATTGATAAAAATTTGGAATAAAAAATTCAGATTTGACCTGACCATGTTTTGCTTAAAGGTGGTACAGAGGATCTTTTCGTCGACTGATTTTTTTAAAATGAGTGCATGCGTAAGAACAACCCCCCTCCTTCACAGCTCTTTTCGAGGGAACGCCTCCCAAAGCTCGTGCACGAGTATTGGAACAGGAGTGTTTACCACCGGCATTCGCTGTGTTATTAAGCCGGGCACACATTTAACGACTAGCTAAAACATTCTAAGACAATGCTCAACATACAGCGATTGTTTCCTGCTCCTGAAGCAGATTTATATACTTTCACATGGAATTTGAACACTGACTGTAATCGCAGACTGAACGCAACTGGCTCTGACTCGACGCGATGATCGCGTAAACGATTGGCTGATGTTTTTAAGGCCCTACCTCGTGCACAGATGATGTATATTAATAATATTCCTTTCAGTGCACCTAATAAATAGTCTTTTATCAGTTAGTAAAGACAGTTTCAAGTAATATTGCAAAAATGTATAAAACAAAACATCCTATTTAGCACCTTTGAGTGTTATCTGACATAATTAAGATTTATTTTTTTCTGACGTAGTTTAACTCTGAGATCTTGTCATATTTTAGTACCATTTTTTTTTTTGCTAATGAATAAAATGTTCAAGGTGTCTGAATAAATTTTTGTTTGACTGTAGATATAGATATAGCACGGTGTACTAATCTATTGTTTTTTGCCTTTATTTCAGGATAAAATATTTGTTCCAAATTACTGTAAAGGAAACTTAAATAAATATCTTCCACAATCCATCTTGGAGAGGAGGATTCAGGATTCACTGTCAAAAAACAACAAAGAGAAGTTACTGAATGTCAATGGAAAAGGGAAGAAAAGAAAAACTAAATCTACCATGAAAAACCAGACAAGTGTTTCTGTTAAAAAACAATCAAAAAAGAAATGCAAAGTTCCCAAAATCAAAGCTGTAGCCAGGACGTTATCAGAATCTTCCTGCATGTCTCTCTGTGAGGAGCAGGGAAAACAACATGAGACACATGAGGTTTTAGCTTCATGTTCAGATGCTGAACCCTCAGATTCTTCCAGTTGCGGACAACCACTTAATAAGCAGATCATCCAGTGTGCTGAGAACTCGCATGGAAATAATTTAGTAGTAATTGAAGAGACACAGACACACTCTGTAGAGGCAGTCAGTCGAATGGAGCATGAGGATGACATGAGGTTAAGAACTGACAATTACCTGCCCAACAAAAGCAATTTCGTTCCACCCCAAGGGGGAGACATTTCTATACAAAATGAAATTCAACAGACTGACAGTGACATTGGCTCAATGGATTTATTCAGTCCATTGAACAGTCAGGAGCATAAGAACAATCAAATTCATAAAACCGCATCTATTACAGCGAACATAGAGGAGAGCGATCAAGACAGTGATGTAACTCAAATAGAGACTGAGGGACAGTCTGAGTCTATATTTGGACCAGGAACACCCAGATGGTATGATGGTGAACATCAAGCACAGGAGGATGATGAAAGTGACATAACTCAAATAGAGACGGAAGGAGAATATGTGTCTGTGTTTGGACCAAGAACACCAACCAAGCAGTTTACAATTCAAGATGTCAACACTACCAAACTCTCTGAATCCCAAAAGACAGGTCAGAGTTCTGTTGTCCTACATACTGAACTTTTCTCAAGAAAAGAGGATAAAACAAGGCATAAAAAGAAAAAAACAAAGTCAAGCTCTCATAAGGATACTGAAGTTACAGGAATAGAGGAGACTGTGAATGTGCAACCATCATCTAAACATTTACCACTAGCTGATGAACCATTAAGAGAAGTTTACTCAAGTTCCTGTGAGCATGTTATCGTGGGTAAACAAAGAAGGATGGTGGAGATGGAAACAGATACTCAAGATAGTCCTTTGTTTAAAATTGGTGGAATGAGCTTTCTTAAACGAAAAAGAAAGGGTAAGAAGAAAATGGGTGCTGCTATTTTGATGGAATGTGATACAAATGTAGATGCGAGTCAGAAAGTGAGCTCTGAATTTCAAGTTGATGTTGCTGAACTTAAAACAACATGCAAAGAAAACAGGGAATTGTTTGATGTGGAGAATAGAGTAACAAACGAAGAGCAAACAGCAGCATCAGTTTTACAGTCAGAGGAGACGTCTGAGCTCTTGGAGGAAATGATTTTATCTACGTTTGCAGATAGCAGTGTTATTAAAAAGGCTAAGAAGAAAAAGATTAAAATGTACAAATTAAAAGAGCGTGAGGATGCAGAGCCTGGTGTAGAAAATCAGTCGGTTGAGGCAGTCCAGTTCAATGAGCCACAAACTAATGAGCTGACACTCATAAGGACAAAAAAGAGGAGAAAAGACAAAGAGAGGACAAAGACTGCATATGTAGAGGAGAATAGTGCTACAGACATCCCATCAAACGGAACTTTGGACTCTGATAGACCAACAGAGTTGAGAGTAAATGAAGGGGATCTATCCAGTGAATCTCCTGAGGCTGGTCAACCTAAGCATATGCAGACTTCAGAGGAAATTGCAGGGTCTCTGTTGCCTAATGTAACTAGATTAAAATCAGTGAAGAAAAAGAAGAAAAAAAGAGATGAGACTGAGTCTCAGTATGAATCTGTTGATCTGAATGTGAGTTCTATGTCTCAGTTTGATACTGGTCTCAGAGTGGTTGAACTACAGTATGATCAGGTCATTGAAGAAAGACGGAGCAATGACAGTGCAGCTGAACATTTGGAAGATAATACAGCAAGTTTATTAAAGGTTGCCAAACGCAAAAAGAAAAGTCCGAATGTAAGTTCTCCATCTCAAAGTGATGACATTATTGGACTGGAAAAACAAGTGTCATGCATGCAGTCAGAGAACACAGCAGAACCAAATAATTTGGGTCCAGATGACATAGTTATTACAAAGGACAAAAAGAAAAAGGCAAAAAAGCAGAAACTAAAAGAGCGAAGGACAATAGAGCTTGCTTCAGATATTAAGGACATTGTGCAGATTCAATACAGTGAGTCACAAACTACTGATTTGCTATCCAGAAGAACAAAAAAGAAGAGAGCAAACAAGGACAGAGGAAGAACAGTTAGCTCATCAAATGAACACTTGGAGCACATGGATGATAGACCTCCAGAAATTAGAGGAATTATTGCGATTCAGTCCAATGAGGCCACTGAGACGGATCAGATTGAGCATTTACAGTCATCAGAGGGAATTACAAGATATAAATCACCCAGTGTAACTATACTAAGCTCAGGGAAGAAAAAGAAGAAAAAGAAGAAAAAAAGGGATCAGAGTGAGGAACGTCAATATGAATCTGTTGATTTGATTCTGGATGTGAGTTCTGTCTCTCAGTTTGATGTCACTGCACTGAGAGGACAAAAGATGATTAAAAGAAGGCAGAGCGATGCAGCTGAAAATTTGGAAGGTAATGCAGCACATATATTAAATGTTGCCAAACGCAAAAAGAAAAGTCAGAATGCAAGTGCTCCATCTCAAATTGTTGACATAATTAGACTGGAAAATGCTGTATCAGACTCACAGTCAGGAAACACTGCAGAACTTGTGGAAAAAACAAATTCATCTGGCCTTTCAGATAACACGTTGTCCACTAAGTATAAACGGAACAAGAAGAAAAAGCACAAATTAAAAGAGCAGGAGGTTGCAGAGCCTAATGCAGTTACTCATAGTGTGGACAATGTTCATTCGGTTGAGATGGATCAGTTCAATGAGTCACAAACTACTGAGCTGACACTTAAAAGAACAAAAAAGAAGAGAAAAGACAAAGAGAGGAAAAAGACAGCATACATAGAGGAGAATGGTACTACAGATAGCCTGGCAATTGAAACTTTTGAAACTATTGAGACCAATCACCTTGAGCATTTACAGACATCAGAGCAAACTGAACAATGTCCCTCACCTAATGTGACTAGATTAAAATCTGTGAAGAAGAAGAAGAAAAAGAAGAATGGCAGTGAAGAGTGTCAGTATGAATCTGTTGATTTTGCTTTGGGTGTGAGTTTGGTGTCTCAGTTTGATAATGTAACTCATAGATCAAATACTCAACAGACTGTTGAAGAAAGTCCAAATGATGTTGAATATTTGGAAAGTAATACAGAAGCTAAATTAAATGACACTAAACACAAAAAGAAGCGGAAACGGTCAAGTTTTTCTTTTAATTACAATTCTGACTTTAACTTTTCTGCTGCACAAATGCAAGAAACTGTAACACCTGAGAGGAAGATGAAGAAAAAAAGATTCTGATTACATCACAAATGTAGGCGGTGAATGGACTTTGGAATGTTCTTATCATACAGTGCAGTTTGAAAGGCCTCAGAGTTCGATGTCGAAACCACCTGAGATGATTCCAAAGAAACTGAAGAGAAAAAATAAAAGTGAGCAAATGAATAAAAGCACAAGTCACATACTGGACGATGGAGCAGAATTATGGACAAAGGGGATTGATTCAATCATACAACACAGCAATGCAGACAGACAGGGCAGCATTATTACCTCATTGTGAGATTATGGGGTTTCTGCAGATAATACAAAGGCGAAAAAAAGAAGAGGAAGGCATATACTGAAAATAATATTAAGGAAATCTCCATGTTTCCTAACACTGACTAGCCTATAGTAGTAAATTGAGATTACACACCCAAACGACTAAAAAGCAGAGGCAAAGGTGTCATGACAGTGCAGGTTCTGTTCAACCTGAGTGTAATGGGAATTTCTTTGTTTAGTCATACAAAAAACATGATACATATGAACCTAAAGGAGGGATCAAGAGAATCATCTGCGTCTCAGACTGATGTGTTGTTGCACAAACAACATACGAAAAAATTTAAGCACTGAGAGTTTCATTCATAATGATGGTGTATTAGCTCTAAGAAAGAACACAGGAGAAGGAAAATGATAGAAAATAATTATGCAAAGTTTGATATGTTGTGGTTTTAGACCTCAGACCTTTAGACCTTCAGAAGAAAAACAAGCCAATCTTAACCTCTCTGACATTCAAGAGAAGATTAGCCAAAAGTATTGGTGTAATTTTCTATTCAGGACAAATTTTTATTTAATTTATTTTTAAATAATTGTTTGTGATGCTCAGCTTGATTTCATTTAAAGCAAGATAAAATAATACAAAAAGTATATTGGTAGTTCTTTGTTTTACAAAACATATTTCCTAAAAATAACATACATACACCGGTACATTATTATTTTTCCTTTTGTTTTGTAGGAATGTATATGATCAATGATCTGGTTGTCTTTTAAATAAGAAAAAATAAATTCATTCAATTTATTAATTCATTGTGCAGCCATATTATACAGTGTCATCTAGAGCACAGTATCCATTTTATCATCAGAATCAGTATTTTTATAGAATCAATACATTTGGTCAGTATAATTGTGATCTTACTACTTTGTAGCAGAGTAAGCATATAGTGTCCGTAATTGTAATGTACAGAGAAATAAAATGTAATGGGTTTCCCCCATGTGATAAACACATCTTTACTGACCTGATCCAATTTATTTTTCATCCAATTATTTATTTATTTTTTAAATTGTCTACATTGCAAAATCTTTAAAAATGTTTGAGTGGTGATATTTTTATGAGATGATTGTTTCATGTTTAACTCATTTTTCTGAGGGCTGAAAGGGATAGTTCACATATACCACTTTCTTCTGTGGATAAGAAAAATATTTTGAGAAACATTTTTTTTCTTTTTCTTTTTTTTTTTTGTCCATGCCATGCAAATCAGTAAGGAAGCAGGACTGTTTGGTTACCAACATTTCTTCCAAATAACTTCTACAGGTGCATCTCAATAAATTAGAACGTCGTAGAAAAGTTCATTTATTTCAGTAATTCAACTCAAATTGTGAAACTGGTGTATTAAATAAATTCAATGCACACAGACTGAAGTACTTTAATGGATTAGTTAACTTTCAAATAAAATTTTCCTGATATTTTACTCAACCCCATGTCATCCAAGATGTCCATGTCCTTTCTTCAGTCGAAAAGAAATTAAGGTTTTTGACGAAAACATTCCAGGATTATTCTCCTTATAGTGGACTTCAATGGACTCCACTGTTGAAGGTCAAAATTACAGTTTCAGTGCAGCGTCAAAGGGCTTTAAATGATACCAGACGAGGAATAAGGGTCTTATCTAGCAAAACGATTGGTCATTTTCGAAAAAAATTTAAATGTATATGCTTTATATAAACAAATGATCGCCTTCCAAGTGGTTCCGCCAAAACCGCACTTTCCAAATGAAATGCAAAATTTACTTTTATCTGAAAAGAGGACTTTGGACCACTGAGCAACAGTCCAGTTCTTTTTCTCCTTAGCCCAGGTAAGACACTTCTGACGTCTTTGGTTCAGAAGTGGCTTGGTACGTGGAATGTGACAGTTGTAACCCATTTCCTGAAGACTTCTGTGTGCGGTGGCTCTTGATGCACTGACTCCAGCTTCAGTCCACTCCTTTTGAACCTCTCCTAAGTTCTTAAATCGGCTTCGCCGGACAATCTTCTCAAGCCTGTAGTCATTCCTTTCACTTGTACACCTTTTCCTACCACACTTTTTCCTTCCAGTCAACTTTCCATGAATATGCTTTGGCACAGCACTCTGCGAACAGCCAGCTCTTTGGGGGCAGTCGTGGCCTAATGGATAGAGAGTCGGACTTGTAACCCAAAGGTCATGGGTTCGAGTCTCAGGTCCGGCAGGGATTGTCGGTGAGGGGAGTGAATGTCCAGCGCTCTCCCCACCTTCAATACCACGACTGAGGTGAGACCCTTGAGCAAGGCACCGTACCCCCAACTGCTCCCCGGGCGCCGCAGCAATGGCTGCCCACTGCTCCGGGTGTGTGTTCACGGTGTGTGTGTTCACTGCTGTGTGTGTGCACTTGGATGGGTTAAATGCAGAGCACAAATTCCGAGTATGGGTCACCATACTTGGCCACATGTCACTTCACTTCACTTCTTTCAGCAATGACCCTCTGTGACTTACCCTCATTGTAGAGGGTCTTGATGATCGTCTTCTGGACAACTGTCAAGTCAGCAGACTTCCCCATGACTGCTGTTGGGATAACTGACCTAAACCCAGTATGCATACCCTGAGAATGGTAATTTAATAGAACTTGAAATTAAATATTCTAATAATTAGAGATACTGATTTTTTTATTTTGATTAGCAGCAAGCTGTAATCATCAAAATGAAAACAAAAAAGTCTAGAAATATTTTACTTTATCTAATAAATCTAGAATATATTTAAGTTTTTTTTTTTTCCTGTAATTTAATTCAAAAAGTAACTTTTTCATGATATTCTAATTTATTGAGATGCACCTGTATGTTCCACAGAAGAAAGTCAGCCATTAAGTCATACAGGTTTGGGACCTCATGAGAGTGAGTAAATCATGACAGAATTTTTAATTTAGATGAGCTATCACTAAAATCCTAATATTAATGGTATTTCATAACAGCACCTCAAGTCCACGAATTTGAATTTATTAATTAGTGAGCCCATGTTTGGAGATCTTCAGATGATTCTTTCTGCATGTTACGTCGTTATTCCAGTAATTGGTGGCATGTGAATGTATGAGTGAGTCAATTAATTATTCACTAAACCAGTTCAAAAACACATTGGTTTATTCAGGAATGTGTGTTGCAGTAGTGCAACTGTTGAAGTTCTGTTTATTTTTACTTAATTTGTTCAAGTTTATGATGTATAAAAGACACTCAGAATTGTGCTACTGTCATGAATTTCAGCACTACTGTGATTTACTTGCAGTCAATACAACAACACTGACTGGTTTTATATTTTTTATAACATGACTGAGTCTTGTTGAATTTTGAAATGGTTAGCATTCACTTTATTGTAAGAGCAGTTAAGTCCATGAACGACTATTTTAGATCCACTCCCCTTTTCTGTTAAAAACTGTCTTTCATCAATCAGTCCTCGTATTACTCTAATTGTGAATTCATCACTGAATCCAGAATTAAAATTAGCCGATGCCCTCAGATTTCATCAAAAATATCTTAATTTGTGTTCCGAAGACAAACAAAGGTCTTACGGGTTTGGGATGACATGAGGGTGAGTACTTGATGACCGAAATTTCATTTTTGGGTGAAGTAACCCTTTAACATAAAAAGCATTACATAAGTTGCAACGGCACCAGCGCATCTTTGTGATCTCATTAGTCCATATACTCCATCACCGTCTCTGCGTTCTGCTAATACTCATCTTGCAACACCTTAGCAACCGCATAGCAACACCCTAACAACCACATAACACCTTAACAACCACTCAGAGTACCTAAGCAACACCCTAGCAACCACCCTGAGTACCCTAGCAACCGCATGACAACACCCTAAAAACACCCCGAGTCCCTTAGCAACCACCCCAAGTACGCTACAAATGTTTTCTGATAGACTGTATTGCCTTCAAAACTTTTAAACTTTAAACTACTTTAAACTTCAAACTTTGAAATGAAATTAGTTCAGTTCAGCTATAAAGCAGCTCTGTAGAAAACAGTGATGACATCATCAACTTCAGTTCTCAATAATGTCAGTGCAGTCAAGTCAATTATATTGCTGAATAAAGTGGCAAGGAACCCAAACTTAATCAGGTGAGAGGAAAAAAATATTTGGAAGAAATTATAATACCTCTGATTCTCATTATAGAGAGCTTTTGCTAATATAGGCCTATCTTAAATCTTTTTAATGTACTTTAATTTGATTAGCAAATAAATAGAGTAAACACTGTTCTCTGAGAGTGCCATAGACTTTTCTTTTCAGTTGACCAAGTATATTTACTTTGCATATGTGCATAGGACACCTGCTTGTGTTTATTATTTATTCTCTGCGTATTACATTATGGCAATGGCATCCTAATCGCTCGATAAGACAATTTACGTGTTGAAACATGCGAATGTGTTGAAATGCTCGCTTAACGTAGATGACACACGGACGTGCTTGGGGTTTAGGCTTACCCTTCAAATAACCATTATATAAACAGCAGTCACATCGCACCGGCGACTAGAGGAAACAGCAGTTGTGTGGAAACTTTGCGCTCTCGTCTTTCGTGAACCGCGCACGTCCGTGAAGCTCTAGCTATGAGTTCGCGTACTAATATTTCTTGTTTACAAGAAGCCAAACGAGTGGCTATTTTTGGAGGCACACATGGAAATGAGATGTCCGGCATTATGCTGGTAAATATGTGGATAGAGAATGCAGCCGAGATAGAAAGAAACAGACTGGTGACCAAGCCGTTCATAAGCAACCCCAGAGCAGTGGAGAAATGTACTAGGTACATCAACACGGATTTGAACAGAGCCTTTACACCCGAGAACCTCAGGTAAATATCGTGCGATACGTTATTTTCTGTACAAGTCCGGTAAGTTTATGAATTGCACTTTCATAAAACGGAGCACAGTCTTGTGTTGTAAGAACAATGGACTTTAAACTGTCCCAAAACTTTTAGGCTCGTGTGTGTTCGAGGTACATTCTTGCGTTTATGTGTTTATTAATACCATGCGTGCGTCAGCTCGACGTTTTTGGCCGCTGTGTTGCGCGTCTATTTTTTTGTCTCACGCTATGTTTTTAAGTAAAAACACTGTAGGAGCATTGCGTTCTGTTCCAGTGCATTGAGCTCAGTCTGGCTGTTTTCAAACGCATTCTGTGTAAAAGGCTGGTTTACATGACACAACATCACTGACTCGCGTGATAAAGTATCAATGGAGCGAGCAGTCAGCTGATCTGAGCCGCTCATGTCATGACTGTTGAGAAACGTGAGTGAAGCGTGATCTGGGTCATAAAGAGCCTTTAATATTGCATCCTAGACAACATGTAACAAATGCTGATTTCCATGACAACAGCGCGACTTTTGAGGAGCTTGAATTATTTTAAATAAGTGTTTGTTGAATTTCAATTTAACTTTATAAATGTGACATTTTACACTGTTTTACAATTACACACATTAATACTTTAAATTACAATGAAGCAATGAAATGTCTTGAACAGTGGGATGGTTTTAATTAAATATTTAAATTAAATTAATTATTTGATTTCTTTTAAATCTTTTTATTTAAAATAAATTAAGTAATGAAAGTATTAAAAGGGATTTAAGGGAATAATAAAAAAAAAGTGACAATTTCACTCAGAATCAACTCGGTTTTGATCAACAAGCCATTTGCTTTTAGTTACTGTGCAAACTAGACAATTGTACTCAATAAATCTCATTCGAGAACTCAGCCAAAGCTATTGAGAAATTCTGTAAATCAAGATACATTTACTTGAGATGCAAATGTAAAATGAAATTAAAAACTGAACAAAATTAAGTGAGTTTACAAATATCTGTCAATGAGTTATGAAAACTTCCCTTTGAATTAAGTAGATTTTTCTGAGCCTGTTGGTAGATACATATTTGTTTGTTTTAAGCATAAACTCGCTTCAGTTTTGATAAATTTCACAAGAAACATGACTTCATATTTTATCTCATTATGTATCTCCAGTCAATGCATCTTGATTTAAGAATCTTTAGACATTTGCAATGGGTAACAAGACAAAAATCCTAAGGAAGAACGTGTTTTTTGCATTTTGATCAGAAGGTACAGTAAAAGATATTTACATATTCTAGTGGTTGAAAGCAGAGGCCTTCAAGCTACCTCTTCTTCTTTTCTTTTTCTTTAGTTTTTTGTAAAATAAATTAAAAAGTTATGGATATCTGTTGGAAGTTGTATTTTCGAACTCTGATCTGTCGCTAATACAACTCATTGTGTTTCTCCCTAGACATTTATTGACATATTGTTTTCCCTTCAACTTGGTCTTAAAAAGATCTTTAATTTGATTTAACGTCTTAAATTTACCTTCATGAAACCTGTAAAAACCCATGGGGTGAGCTGTTTAAGCCCACTGTAATGCTTGAAATGTCCACATTTGTGTATTACCGACTGAACGGGGTATGTTTTAGGTAAATCATCTTCCCTGCTACCGTAACAGTTTCAAATGATATATAAAACTAGTATGTTGTTTTAAAAATGTTAACACACTTTTAACACACTCTGAGACATCTGATTTTGTTTTGTATGTTTATATTTAGCACATTTACACACATTTTGGTTTTCCTCATATTTATACATTATAGTATATTTTGTTATTTTCACTTGTTTGCGCACTTGAATTATCAGTAATTATTAGTGTATGACAAGTTTTGTTAATAAAATGTTTTCTTATTGCAGATCGATACATATTAAGTGTCTGCATAATCTTCTTTATTGACTAGTGCTGGTACAATTCACAATAATTCATAATGACGTCAGACTTAGCTGTTACCTATTTAAGCTCTGTGTGTCTAGTATATTATAATCCCTGCCCCCACATATTTTGAACAGTAAGATGGAGTATAAAAAATTGCAAAATAAATAAACATTCATCCGTCGGTAAATTTTACTATTAATACTTAAGTACATTTAAAACAAGTACTTTTGTAAACTGACATGCCTTGGTTGAAATGTAAATACAATTGAGCCTGCTAACTGAGATACTATCAACCAGGAAACACTGCATATATAACAATGTACTGTGGGGGTGTCACAGATCCCTTGTCTTCCTGAACTCCATTTCCCATGATTCTCCTGTTCTCCACACCTGCACTCACTTCCCTCGTCTTCTCCCCATCATCACTGATCATCTTCACCTGGATCTCCTCATCAGCACTCCCTTTATATATGGACGGACTCACTCCCTTTACTCCTTGTCTGTTCTTAAATGTTATACTATGTGTTTGGATGTTGTCTCTCTACGTTGTGTCAATAAATACCCATTTACTGTGGACGTCCTTGAACGCCTCGTCTTTAACAACACCAGACCGTAACAGGGGGGCTGCAAAACATACACAACAGATGTTCACATGCTGATTATTTTTATGCAATTGTTTTTTGTTTTTTTTGACCAGCTGGAAAGCTTGATAATTCTCTGTCCATTATTTTTCTGTCCTCTCTTGCTTTGTATGCATCTCTGGCGTTTATTTTATTCCTAGCAACAAAGTGTATACATTTGGTGATGTTGTGGAATCAAAATATTTCTGGAACCTTTTTTTGTATAACTCAACAGTTGGAGCAGTAAATAAAACCTTAATCTAAGTCATAAAAGTTCCTCAAGTCTCTAGTTAAGATTTTTTAAAATAGGTAAATTAGTTTATATTTATGTAATAGCTGATCCTTTTGTCATTCACTTATCTGTTAAAAGAGTTAACGATACATCTGCACCTAACTGCTATCCAAGAGATTTTAACACCAGTACCCAGTTTTCTACTATTTCCCTTTAGTATAAAGGTTTCAAGGTCCTGAGTAGATTTGAACATCTAAGCATCTTATAATTTACTGGCACAAGTGCTTAATTAAGTTAATGCATTGTTTGCAATTATATGCATTGTTTGTAATTGTTAATTAATATTGATAAGTTGCTTTCCATCTACAGTGCTCCAGATGTTGAAGGGCTTCCATATGAAGTCCGGAGGGCCAAGGAAATCAATCAGATGTTCGGACCCAAAGGAAGCTTGGATGCATATGATGTCATCTTTGATCTTCACAACACAACCTCAAACATGGGCTCCACCCTCATTCTGGAAAGCTCAACAGACCTCTTCAACCTTCATATGGTACATTATATCAAAGTAAGAAACTAGATCGAATTATACTGTGCAATGTTATTAAATAAATGCAGCCTTGGTGAGAATAAGTGACTACTTTCAAAAACATTTAAATATTAAACTACCCTAAACTTTTGAGCAAAAACAAATATTGCATCTATCATATACTGAGCATTAAATTCTTTACCAAAATAGATTTTGCTTAATGTCATAAAATAAGGGCTTTAGCAAATCAAAAGCCTTCTATACACAGATACCTGTGCTCTTTCCCCCTTACAGAAAGCTATGGCCCCCCACACCTGTTCAGTACTGTTAAACGAACACCCACAGCTGAAGTATTCAACCACACGTTCTGTGGCCAAACACCCAATTGGTGAGTACAAAGTCCTGGGATATTCAGCAGCCTAAATCTGTTTAATATTACCTCTCAAATTCAACCAGCCACTAAGAAGTGGGATAAACAGGGATAAGTCTGGTTATAATGAAAGCATTACATCTGATATGGCATGTTTATTTACACAGACTGTTTAATGCTGCTCAACGGTGTCATACATGTATTGGTAATACTTTACAATACGGGTGCACTAATATGCATTAATTCATGATTAACTAATGCACAGATAAACATGAGTTAATGTATGACTCATGGAGAACTAAACTATTCATTAATGATTGCGGCATCAGCAACTAATAAAGAGTATCTGATTAATAAATATATGAATTGCTGATAATTAAATGTGTCATCTTGTATTAATTCCTTAACAACATATAATATCATCTAGTAGTGTAAATTAATGTGTTCATTTACACTATGGGTCAAAGCCATGAATTTCAGCTTCCATTTGTCTGCTTTAATTAATCATTAGCTAATCATTTGCAAAGATAGCATTATGTTATGACTTTACTTGTTGAGGCACATGACTATTAACTCATTATTAAGTAATACAACCCCAAATCCAGAAAAGTTGGGATATTTTTTTACCTTTATTTAACTGACAAAAGTACACTCTAAAACTAAAAGTGGTTCTTGGCTCGTAATCATAGGGGAACCACTTTTGGTGCTATGTAGAACCCATAAGAGGTGCCATATCGCATTTTATTTCTTCAACAAAAATGGTGCTAAACAGCACCAACAGTGGTTCTTTGGCTCGTAAAGAACCTTTAAAGGGGCTTAACAGGTTCTGTATACAGTAGTGGTGCTATATAGCACCTCAATCATCCCAAAGAACCACTGAAGTACCACTCAAGCACCAAGATTTGGTGCTATACAGTACTTAAAGTGGTTCCCCTATGATTACGAGCCTAAGAACCACATTTAGTACTATATAGCACCATTTAAAAAAAAAAAGATTTTAAAAGTTTTCATTGACCAACTTAAATTTATTTTGTATATATAACCAAATTTTGATTTTGATAGCTGCAAAACACTCCAAAAAAGTTGGGTCAGAGGCATGTTTACCACTGTGTCACATTA
This sequence comes from Anabarilius grahami, assembly GCA_003731715.1. NCBI lineage: Eukaryota > Metazoa > Chordata > Actinopteri > Cypriniformes > Xenocyprididae > Anabarilius > Anabarilius grahami. The sequence goes on along the minus strand of RJVU01079885.1, from coordinate 331,328 downwards.
CCTTTCCTTTTAATTACACTTTTTAATTGTTTGGGAGTTGAGGATAGTAATTGTTGCTTTTTCTTTTTTTTTTTGCCCAATCTCGGCTGATACAAGACAGCTGCTTAACAGTCTGTGGTCGTCATTGTCTGATTCTCCTTAAAGCATGGTATTCCTTTAGAATAAATTTCAAAAAATCTAAATCCAGTCTTAACATGCCTACAAAATCCACCAGTTTATTGATACTACTACTATTATTATAACTACTACCACTACTACTACTTCTACTTCTTGTATACATATATACATACTGGTAAATGACAAACAGTGTTAAATACCAACACTAAAAATGTTGTAAAAAAAAACCCCACAGTATCCATATTGCAATGAGGTGTGTGTGTGTGTGTGCGCGTGCGTTTTTGTGACATATCAGGACATAAATGTGTATAATGACATGGGTATGACATTGGTATTACAAGAAGAGGTGACTTATGAGGACATTACCCCATGTCCCCACTTTTCAAAAGGCTTATAAATCATACAGAATGAGTTTTTGTGAGAAAGTAAAAATGTGCACAGTTTCCTGTGATGGGTAGGTTTAGGTGTAGGGGTAGTGTAGGGCGATAGAAAATACGGTTTGTACAGTATAAAAACCATTACGCCTGTGGAATGTCCCCACAATTCACAAAAACAAATGTGTGTGTGTGTTGCATTTCGCAGGTAGTTTAAGACTTGATTTAGATTTTTACAAATGTACTGTAAGGGAATACAATTTTTTTTAAATTTTAAAAGCTATTATAATTATGAAAATATGACTTTTTGGTGAGTTTTTAAAGTAATAAATTTCTTATAATGTAAACATTTTTATTACATTATGAGCTCAAGCTTTTATTCATTTTGAGAAATTGATTACATTATGAACATTTTATTACAATAATAATGTAATACTTACATTATGTGCAGTTTTTACATTATGTGCAGTTATTACGTTATGAGTTGCTACAGTGTAGAGTGTCTAAAAAAACACTCTGTTATAGCACATGTAGAATGAGGCCTGACATTGTCTTGCTTCCCAGGAAAGATGTCATCTTGATAGCAGTATACGTGTCTGTACAATCTCAGTATACATCTCCACGTCAATGGTACTTTCACTCATATGCAAGTCACCCATGCCACACCTCATTACCAATTCACCTGCTAACTGTGGACTGTTTCAAAACAGTTTAACTTGGATATTCTATAAACTTTTCACTTTTATTTTGCCTCTGTCTCAACTTTTTTGGAGTGTGTTGCAGCCATCAAAATCAAAATTGGTTTATATTTACGAAATACAATTCATTTGGCCACTGAAAACATTGGAAAGTTTTTCTTTGTATTTTTGTCAGTTAAATAAATGTTAAACAGAATTAACAAATCACAAATTCTTGATTTTTATTACATTTTACAAAATGTCCCAACTTTTCTGGAATTGGGGTTGTATGTCATTATGTTTCTGGATTTTGGATCCCCACATACAGTGGAATCTCGGTTGTAGATGGCTTGAAATTGAAATCCACGACTTGGTGTGGATGTCAAAACCAAAATGACATATTGCTTAATAATGAGTTAATAGTCATGTGCCTCAAAAAGTAAAGTCATAACATAATGATATCTTTGCAAATCATTAGCTAATGATTAATTAAAGCGGACAACTGGAAATTAAAATGCATGGCTTTGACCCATTGTGGTAATAACATATTTAAGTGTAAATTAATGTGTTAAGGAATTAATACATGACAAATTTACTTAATAGCAATTCATATATTACTTAATCTATTAATCAGATAGACTCTTTATTAGTTGCTGATGTGGTAATCATTAATGAATGGTTTACAGTAGTTCTTCTCGAGTCATACATTAACTCATAATTATCTGTGCATTAGTTAAGCATGAATTAATGCTTATTAGTGCACCTGTATTGTAGTGTTACCGTACCAGTTGCACCTCACTCAACATGGTTTTACACTGCTGTCTGTGACCCTATCAGAATAGACCTGTGACCCTTTTTTGGGTTATGACCCACCAGCTGAGAACCACTGACTTATATAGGTGTGTTTCTATTGCAGGTCTTGAGGTGGGCCCTCAGCCACAGGGCGTTTTGAGGAGCAATGTATTTGAGTCCATGAGGACAATACTGAAGCATGCTCTGGACTTCATCGAGCTTTTCAATAGTGGTAAGGTTAATGGAAGTTAAGCAGAGATCAGCGTGCTTACTGCACTGAACCTGGAATGTGTTGCTATAAATGGATTTCAAAGAAAACTGGGTTGGCTACAATAGAAAATAATACTATAGAAAATACAGGAAATAATCCTAATATAAACCTATAGTAATCATGTGCAATCAGTGACAGTATGGAACCATAATGTTGTGTTTTTCAGATGTCACACAATTAGATGAGAAATAGCGCATTTGAATGTGTTTTTCATATCGTTTTTAGATGCTTTGTTTACATAACTTTCTTTCCCCCATGGCCATCTGTTTCTCTGCCAAGATAGTGTGTGGCATTTCAAGACAAACGGTTATACTCTCAGGTCATTGAGTCAGCCAGCACTGATTTAAATACTGTATGAACTGGCCGACCTCGGCATTTCAGCCAGTTTGAAATATAGACTTCTTCTTTAAGCGTTTATCTTCCTCTTTTTTTCCTCAACTGTGGAAACATTTAAACAAGGTAATCACGTGTACTTTCAGTGTACTAACATGAATACACATTTCTCTATGTCTCGCATTAAGCAGGAACATGTTGGGCTGGGCAAGCACAGCTAGTTTCTCTTCTGGTTTTAGAGTTTTGTTACTGAAATACTTGTTTGCTAGTTGGTTAGTTTCCATGTCATTAGTAGCTTGCTGGGTTTTGTAATGCCATGCTGTGTAAAGGGGCCGCATTGTTGTAGATGAATGTCTCATTGTGAGCGCTCAAACGTGCTTTCCGTTTGCCAGTGTAGATCCATGTTTGGACTACATCAACATAAAAAAACAAAACAGTAGATCTGACATAATGGAAACTATTAATTAGGGGACTCAGGGATTTGACTGATGCAGGAGCCATTTGTTATGAACACAAGCTAACAGCTAAATGAGCCAACTGTGAAAAAGACATTGTATTTATCATAGTACACTTTAAAGGATTTTGAACGTAAAGTTCATATCGAAACAGATTTACACATATTTATCTTTTCAGATAATTTCAGAATGCACATGGCATTTTCCCACATGGTCTTGTGTTTTATCAGTCCCACTTTTTGAGCATAGACCTGAAAATGACATTTTCAACCTTACCAAGATACTGTAACAAACGGAGGAAATGATAGACTCACTTAAGATGTTACTCTTCTTTTATTAAGGTGAGCACCTGTTTGGCCGATGCTCCTGCCTCACAGACAGCGAACAAACTTCTGGAACACTTTCCCCCGATCCCCGCCCTCACAACACCACGCAGGCTCTTCCTTCAGGAGAACCTCCCACCCCTTAAAGCCCCACACAAGCTGAACACATAACACAGGAAAAGAACATACATGCACTAGATTTATCTGAATAGAACATAAAACACTCTTTAGACTTGCTACACTGCTCCCTCTTCACAAAGATCCTCGACCTCGAGGGAACGAACAAAGTCCCTGAACCGTCTTGGCGGCCTCCTGACTCTCTGAGGCCGCAGCTGGCCTTCTTGGGTAACTGAAGAAGAGCTATTCGAATGCAAGGTTTGCAGCTCAAGAATTGGTGTGGCTACACATGGGTCTGCCAGAGGACTGGAAGAGCTTGACTGGGATCCTGACCCGCCCTCTGGAGTAGGCGCAACTGTAGAGGAGGCTTGCTCTATAAGGTGCCAATCTGTCTCGGTGTATGGCCACCTTCCTACCCTTCGGAGGCAACTGAACTCGGTAAACGACTTCTCAGATTCTCTCCAGAACACTGCATGGTCCAACCCACTGGGAGTCAAGTTTAGGGCACCTGCCCTTCTTTCTCTGAGGGCTGTACACCCACACCAGCTCTCCTGCTGTGAAATGCCGCCCTTTTGCCCTTAGGTCGTAATTTCTCTTTTGCCAGGTCCCTGATTTTAATAACTGCTTCCTTGCAAAATTATGAGCAGCTTCCAACGAGTCCTGAAGTTTCAGGTGGCCTCCCAAAAGCCATTTCCCCTGGTGTTCTGATCTCCCGTCCCAACATCAAAAGGGCGGGTGTGCAAGAGGTTGAGTCTTGCACGGCGGATCGGCACGCCATTAGGATAAATGGCAAGTGCATATCCCAATCTCGCTGATGCTTGGCAGACACAATGGCCAGCTGTTCTGCCAGCGTCCTATTAAACCTCTCAACGAGGCCATCACTTTGGGGATGCAAAGGGTTGGTCCTTGTTTTATGGATCCCTAATTTTTCACACATCACCGAGAAGACACGTGACTCAAAGTTCCAGCCTTGGTCGCTGTGTATGGATTCTGCAACCCCGAACCGGCTGAACATGCCATCTACCAATGCGTTCACCACTGTCTCGGCTTCTTGGTCAGGCAGTGCGTAAGCTTCTGGCCATTTAGTTAAATAATACATAGCCGTCAGCACAAACCTGTTACCCCTCTCCGAACGTGGGTAAGGACCCATTACATCCACCCCCACTCTCTCCATTGGACCCCCTACAGGGAACTGTTGCAGTGGAGCGATGGACTGGCCAGACGGCCCCTTGCGGGCAGTGCAACCATCACATCACCGACAAAAGTCCTCCACATCTCTCCTCACAAGCCCCCAGTAAAAACTCTGTCTGACACGTTTGAGTGTTTTTGAAACCCCAAAGTGTCCAGACCCCACTTTCCCGTGGGCAGCCCTAATCACCCCCTCCCGCAGTGACCTCGGGACCACCACTTGCCACCTCCCCTCCCCAGTGGCGGGGTCTTTCCACTCCCTCTCGAAGACCCCGTCTCGCAGGCGCAGTTCCTTGAATTTGGCCCATAAATTTTTCATGGACAAAGAGAGAATGGCCACTTCCTCCCATAGAGGTCGCTGCTGAGTTTGGACCCACTGGATTACTGGCTGCAGGTCCACATCTTCCTCTTGCAGCCGCCTCCAGTCTTCTACTCCCACTGTCCCCATGGTCAAACACTTTACCTGAGCTTTACCTGAGAATTTGGGGGTTTTAACTGCCGCCGTAGGCGCCATGTCTATTTACGTCGGCAAACAGTGCGGTTCCGTGGGTGCCGCCATGTCTGTTAACATCCGAGGACAGCGTGGCTGCGTGGGCGCCGCCATGTCTGTTTACATCCGAGGACAGCGCGGTTGCGTGGGCACCGCCATGATTGTTTACATCCGAAGACAGCGGGCCGCCATGTCTGTTTGTAGTCTTCGTAAAAGTTTGGCGGTCCTCGGCGGCACTCTGCTCCGGCAACGAAAGCCCGGTGTCTGCAGCCATCCTCATAGTAGCCTCCTTCACACGAGCCTTGTGCGATTCAAGAAAGTCTTCCTCTGTTTTAATTTGATCGGCAGCCCACGCTGAAGCGCCCAGAGCCTCACGAAACATCCGGCTTGCTTCTGGCTCGGACTTAATCTTTGCTTGAGTCTGCTTTCGCATTTTGTTGCAGGAACAATAACGACGCAGTTCCTAGACTAACTGGATTAAATCAGTTCACTTCTGACACCAGTGTAACGAACAGAGGAAATGATAGACTCACTTAACAGATTAGTCTTCTTTTATTAAGGTAAGCACCTGTTTGGCCGATGCTCCTGCCTCACAGACAGCGAACAAACTTCTGGAACACTTTCCCCCGAACCCCGCCCACACAACACCACGCAGGCTCTTCCTTCAGGAGAACCTCCCACCCCTTAAAGCCCCACACAAGCTGAACACATAACACAGGAAAAGAACATACATGCACTAGATTTATCTGAATAAAACATAAAACACTCTTTAGACTTGCTACAATACTATACAGAAAGCTCGCTGATATGCTGATTTGGCACTTAAGAATCATTTCTTATTATTATCAATGTTGAAAACAATTGTGCTGCTTAATTATTTTTGTTAAAACATATATATATATATGTGTGTATTTTCTTTAACCCCATGTTTGGAAAGTGATCAACAACAACTATTTAACAAAAAAATATTTAAAATTAACTTAATAAAAGAAGAATTGTATAGTAACAATGTTGTCAAAACAATTGTGCTGCTTAATAATGTTTGTTGAAACCATGATAGATTTACACCAATCAGGCATAACATTATGACCACCTTCCTAATATTGTGTTAGTCCCCCTTTTCGCTGCCAAAACAGCCCTGACCCGTCGAGGCATGAACTCCAGTAGACCCCTAAAAGTGTGCTGTGGTATCTGGCACTAAGACGTTAGCAGGAGATCCTTTCAGTCCTGTAAGTTGTGAGGTGGGGCCTCCATGGATCGGACTTGTTTGTTCAGCATATCCCATGGATGCTCGATTGGATTGAGATCTGGGGAATTTGGAGGCCAAGTCAACACCTCAAACTCATTGTTCCTCAAACCATTCCTGAGCCATATTTGCTTTGTGACAGGGCGCATTATCCTGCTGAAAGAGGCCACAGCCACCAAGGAATACCGTATATCATATTCTATGAAAGGGTGTACATGGTCTGCAACAGTGCTTATTTAGTTGGTACGTGTCAAAGTAACATTCACATGGATGGCAGGACCCAATCTTTCCCAGCAGAACATTGCCCAAAGCATCACACTGCCTCCGCCGGCTTGCCTTCTTCCCATAGTGCATCCTGGTGCTATGTGTTCCCCAGGTAAGCGATGCACACTTACGCTTGCCTATTTTTCCTGCTTCTAACACATCAACTTTGAGGACAAAATGTTCACTTGCTGCCTAATATGTCCCACTCACTAACAGGTGCTGTGATGAAGAGATAATCATCGGTGTATATATATGTCATGGATTCAGTCACCACACCAATCACACCATCAACACCAGATCTGCCCACTTGCCTCGTGCTACTTACATGCTATCCTGCTCCCGCATCTGCCTTCGTCTTCAGCCTGTCATCCTGCTCAACCAGTCTTCAAGCTACCTGCTACTCACCTGCAACAAACAAAGACATTCATTACCTTCAGCTAAGTTCAACTAAAGTAACCTGTGATTGTTTGACTCACCTGCACTGCACTGTTGACTCTGTTCCACCTGCAACCTGTGAAAATAAATTTAAGTTTTACTTACCTCATCTGCCTTTGACTGTGTCTGACAATATATGTGTCCTCTGGATAATGGCGGCGCGTCCACACGCAGCGGCTTCTCTCTGTCCCGACAGAACGGTGTTTTCGTGTTTTTTGTCTTGTGAGTCGCAGTGTTTTTGTACGTCGTCATCGCGTCTACCTGTCTTTAAGCGCGCATACAGTCGTGAGTTTCTGCTGGATGTCGGCAGAACCGCATTTCAAGAGTTAAACTCCGCGCACGCGGAACAACTGCGAGATCTCGGACTGCTCCGGAGGCCTACATCGTCACCGACCCCCACTGCTGCACCTCGCCCACAGCGGAGGCGCCGCAAGCGGTGTGAGAGGAAGCAGAAGAGGGGTAAGCGTGGAGGTATCCTGGCTAGGCTAATGGCTAACCCACACAAGCCATCTATCCCCACCATCGTACTGGCTAACGTACGCTCTTTGGACAATAAACTGGACTACATCCGATTACTACGTTCAACTCAAAGGACTGTAAGAGACTGTTGTGTTTTTGTGTTTACGGAAACATGGCTTAGCAACAGCGTTCCGGACTGCGCTATTCAGCTCGACCAGCTGACGTGCTATCGAGCGGACAGAGCTCTCGTCGCGGGAGGAAAAACCCGCGACGGCGGGCTTTGTGTTTACATCAATGATGCGTGGTGCCGCGATGCTGTTGTGATCTGCAAACACTGCTCACCCCTGGTGGAGTTTATGATTATTAAGTGCCGGCCGTTCTATCTGCCGAGGGAATATACTGCCATACTGCTCGTTTCGGTTTACATTCCCCCGAACAACAACAACAGCAACAGGAGTGAGGCACTAAATGAACTGCACCAGCACATCAGTGAGCAGCAGACAGCACACCCTGATGCTTTTCTCATCATAGCTGGGGATTTCAACCATGCTGACTTAAAGAGTGTGTTTCCAAAAATACTCCAACACATTAATTTTCCAACAAGAGGTAAAAACATTTTAGACTTTGTCTACTCCACACAGAGAGAAGCTTACAAAGCCCTCCCCCTCCCCCACCTCGGTGCCTCAGACCACATCACTCTCATGCTAATGCCTGCATACAGACCGCTCATTAAAGTCGCCAAACCAGTTCAGAAACAGATTCAGGTGTGGCCGGAAGGGTCGTCAGACGCTCTTCAAGACTGCTTTGATACAACTGACTGGAATATGTTTAAGCAGGCTGCCACTTACAATAACACCACTGACCTCCAGGAGTACTCAGAGACTGTCACTGCCTACATCAACAAGTGTATTGAGGATGTAACAGTCACAAAAACCATCACTGTCCAGGCTAACCAGAAGCCGTGGATGTCAGGGGAGGTCTACAGACTCCTGGAGATGCGAAACGCTGCATTCAGAGCTGGAGATGAGGTGGGCCTGAGAACAGCCAGGGCCAACCTATCCCGCGGCATCAGTGAGGCTAAGAGACAGTACTCCANGCACACCCTGATGCTTTTCTCATCATAGCTGGGGATTTCAACCATGCTGACTTAAAGAGTGTGTTTCCAAAAATACTCCAACACATTAATTTTCCAACAAGAGGTAAAAACATTTTAGACTTTGTCTACTCCACACAGAGAGAAGCTTACAAAACGGCACCACTGCACAGAAGACTCCACCCCCTCCCGGTGACCAGGTGATGACGCTGACTCCGGACAGCGTGAGGAGATCCTTCAGCAGGACCAATGCACGCAAAGCTCCGGGTCCTGACAACATTCCTGGGCGTGTACTGAGAGACTGTGCAGCAGAACTCACTGATGTCTTCACAGACATCTTCAACATCTCACTTAGTCAGGCTGTTGTTCCCACATGTTTCAAAACCACCACCATCATTCCAGTCCCGAAGAAGCCATCTCCATCCTGCTTCAATGACTACCGTCCTGTTGCACTTACTCCCATCCTCGTGAAGTGCTTTGAACGGCTAGTCATGCACCACATCAAGTCTGCCCTCCCCCCCTCCCTGGACCCATTCCAGTTTGCATATCGGTCCAACCGGTCGACCGATGCTATCTCAACTACCCTCCACTCAGCACTCACACATCTAAAAAAGAAAAAAGACTCATACGCCAGAATGCTGTTCATAGACTTCAGTTCAGCATTCAACACAATCATCCCTCAACAGCTCATTCACAAACTGATCGAGCTGGGGCTCAACACTTCGCTGTGCAACTGGCTGTTGGACTTTCTGACTGGAAGACCTCAGGCAGTACGAGTCAGCAGCAACACATCCAGCACCACCACACTGAACACTGGGGCCCCCCAAGGATGTGTGCTGAGCCCCCTCCTCTTCACTCTGCTGACCCACGACTGCATACCGTCACACAACTCCAACCTCTTTATTAAGTTTGCGGACGACACGACTGTGGTGGGTCTCATTAGCAACAGAGATGAGACAAACTACAGGAGCGAGGTGAGCCGCTTGGCTGGGTGGTGCAGTAACAACAATCTCTCTCTGAAAGTGGAGAAGACGAAGGAGATTGTTGTTGACTTCAGGAGAGCGCACACTCAGCATGTTCCTCTGACCATCAACGGTGCGACTGTGGAGAGAGTGAGCAGCACCAAGTTCCTGGGTGTGCACATCACGAGGACCTCTCCTGGACCGACAACACCACAGCACTGGCCAAGAAATCTCAACAACGTCTCTACTTCCTCCGCAAACTGAGGAGAGCCAGAGCCCCACCCCCCATCATGTGCACCTTCTACAGAGGCACCATCGAGAGCATTCTGACGAGCTGCATCACCGTGTGGTATGGCGCCTGCAATGCGTCCTGCCGGAAGACTCTGCAACGCATAGTGAGAGCAGCTGAGAAGATCATTGGTGTCTCTCTCCCCTCCCTCCAAGAAACTTACGGAACCCATCTCACTCGCAAAGCCCTCTGCATCGCAAGTGATCCCACCCACCCGTCACACAGCTTCTTCAGTCTGCTGCCATCAGGGAGGAGACTGCGGAGTCTCCAGGCCAGGACCAGCAGATTGAAGGACAGCTTCATCCATCAGGCTGTCAGGAAGCTGAACTCGCTCCCGAACTTGCCCCCCCGTACCTTTTCTGCCCCAGGCACCACTGAACTATGACACCCCCCCCCTCCCACTAACATACGATGACATGCACCAGTCACTTTGTATACTTTATTTTAAATATAATAACTGCTCTTGAGCCCTTTTGTCACTTTAATCAGAACGAATAAGCCAGTCTTTATCTGCACTGTTTGTTCACTGGTTTGCACTCTATCTGCCATGTGCCTTGCGCTGCTCTATTTAACTTTATTTAACTTTATTTATTTATTTTTATATATTTTTTTTATTATGTCTTTTTTTTACATCCCCTTATTGTATAGTTATATCTTATATCTTATATTGATCTTGTACAATTATATCTTATATTTTATATTGATCTAGATTCTTAAGCTCTACTGTTAGTGTTATCTGTATGCACCGGGGGTCTGAGAGTAACGCAATTTCGATTTTCTGTATGTATGTACTGTACATGTGGTAGAATTGACAATAAAGCAGACTTTGACTTTTGACTTTGACAACTGGCATTGCCTCTCCTCTGATCAAGAGGGACCCGGATGAGAGAAGCCCTTCATAAGTGTTAGGACCACCCAAGGTAGCTTCAGATATGAAGCAAGATGGCGCCGAGGTATGGCGCCGTAGCAAGAGCTCTTTTGTGTGCTGTCTGTTTTTTATTTGTTTTTGTCTTTAATGCACTTGCCACTTTAAGCTATGGCCACGAGACATTGTTGAGGATTCGTGAGGAAGGTTGTGGATTGTCATTTGTCAATACTGGTCTGAGGTGTGCTGATTTCGATGTGTGCCCCACTCGAGGCAAGCGAGGCCAGGAGTCGGGCCGTGGAGGTCGGGAGCAGAGAGAAAGGACTGGGCGGAGGTATCGCTACACACGCCGTACATTTGAGCCCCTGAGCGGGGACATTACAGGCTACCAGCGGAAGAAGCGCAGACACCGAGGGAAGCGAGGGGGGTTGCTTGTGAAACTGCGCAGCCGCCAGTCGAGGATCCCGCTGCCGGCCATCTACCTGGCGAATGTTCAGTCATTGCCAAATAAGACGGACGACCTGCTGAGTCGTATTAAGGCCCAGCGTGAGGCCCGGGACTGCTCCGTGTTTTGCCTGACAGAGACGTGGTTACACAGCGGCGTGCCAGATTCTTCTTTCCAGCCGCCGGGCTTCTCTGTCCACCGCTCGGACAGGGTGAAGGAGCGCACCGGGAAATCGAAGGGTGGAGGTGTGTGTTTTTTAATTAACGAACTTTGGTGCACGGATTGTGTCATCGTGAACAAAACTTGCAACATTAACTTGGAATGTCTTATTTTGAAATGCCGCCCCTTTTATCTCCCACGGGAGTTTTCGGTAATGTTCCTGTGTGGTGTCTATATACATGCGCGGGCGGACATTTCTGTTGCCTTGAGTGAATTAAGTGACATTGTACACAAATTTGAGAACTCCCATGTTAATGCTGTGGCTATAGTAGCTGGTGATTTTAATAAGTGTAATTTTAAAACTGTCTTTCCCAACTACTATCAGCATGTTAAACATCCAACTAGGGGAGCACATATCCTGGATCACTGTTACAGTAATGTAAAATCTGCTTATCAATCTAGTCTTAGACCAGCTTTTGGAAAATCAGATCACTCTTCTGTGTTACTTCTTCCTACATATATACAGAGGAGTAAACAATCAAAACCTTCGTCATGTATTGTTCAGTGCTGGACGAAGGAGAGTGAAGTGAAATTACAGGGATGCTTTGATGCTACTGATTGGTCTGTGTTCCATTCAGAAAATTTGGATGAGTATTGTGATGCAGTGACTGGGTACATCGACTTTTGCATTGATTGCTGTAAAACGGCATGCTAGTCAGAACCCGTGGTACAATGCGGATGTAAATAGGAAAATACAACAGCGGGCCGTGGCTTTTAAATCTGGTAATGCTGTTGCTTATAAGTTGTCCAGATACTCTTTGGAGCGCTCTATTAAAGCTGCTAAACGAGGCTATGGAGCTAAGATAGAGGGACATTTCACGGAGGCGGACCCTTGATGTATGTGGCAAGGGTTAAATTCTATCATCGCTTGGAAACCTAAAGGAGGATCTATCATTAATGTTGATCCATCCTTGCCAAACGAATTAAATTAGTTTTATTGTCGTTTTGAAACTGGATATGTTGAACCTTTTGGTTTTTCGGCTTGTAATGAGCAGAGTTTTACAATCATTCAGGAGGATGTCCAGAGGATCTTGTCCAGGACGAAGGTTAGGAAGGCACCTGGTCCGGATTGTATTCCTCCTCGTGTCCTTAAACTGTGCTCCGAGCAACTTGCTCCTGTTTTGACTGATCTTTTTAACATGTCACTTGGGAAGTGTACTGTTCCAGTTAGTTTTAAAAGATCAATCATAATTCCAGTGCCCAAGAAGACACCTGTGACGTGTTTGAATGACTATCGGCCAGTGGCCCGATAGTCTGTCTTGATGAAAACCTTTGAGCGGTTGGTGTTGGACTTTGTTAGAGATCAAATCCCTATGTCTGTGGACACACTACAATTTGCATATAGGAAAAACAGAAGTGTTGAGGATGCCATTTCCTTTGCTTTGAACTCTGTCTATAAGCATCTTGATGCACATAAATCATATGCTAGAATGCTATTTATAGACTATAGTTCAGCTTTTAACTCAATGGTCCCAACAAAGCTCTTTCACAAATTGAAATTTCTTGGACTTGATGATGCCATTTGTAAATGGATTTTAAACTTCCTCACTTGTCGACCACAAAGGGTCAAAATTAATGGCTGTATTTCAGATGAGTTGTATGTTAGCACTGGTTCACCACAGGGGTGTATTTTGAGCCCCCTATTGTTCACATTGTATACTCATGACCTTGTAGCATCCTATGATAATAATGTGATAATCAAATATGCCGATGATACAACTATCATTGGGCTGATTAGTTCAAACGATGAATCTCAGTATCGCGAGGAGGTGGAGAATGTTGTTCAATGGAGTAAAAAAAATAACTTGCTTTTGAACACTTAAAAAACGTGTGAACTTGTTATTGATTTTTGTCACAACAGGAATCAGTTGCCTATTACTATCTATGATTCTGATGTGCAGATTATTGAGAAATGTAAATTTTTGGGTGTGACTCTTTCTCATGATTTGAACTGGAGCTCTAATACGACTAGCATTGCTAAGAAAGCGAGACAGCGCCTCTTCTTTTTACGCAGGCTTCGAGAGTTTACTCAAAATACTAAGATTCTTTTGAATTTTTACTATTGTGTAATTGAGAGTGTTCTAACTAGTTGTATTACTTTGTGGTTTGGTAATCTCACCCTGAAAGAGAAGAAGGCTTTGAACAAAGTGGTTCGCTTAGCCAGCAGGATCATTGGCTGCACTTTGCCGCTCCTGGAGGTTTCATATAAAGCTAGACTCTTGAATCGAGCTTTAAAACTTGTTAACGATGCCTCAGGCCATCCTGCAGGGGCCTTCTTTGAGATGCTTCCCTCAGGGAGAAGGTATCGCTCGGTAAAATGTTCTACTGATCGCCATTTAAACAGTTTTTTTCCCCAAGCTGTAATCATTTTAAACAAAGCACTTTAAATTAGGCACTTTAAATTTATGTGTGGATTTTATTGTACAGCATTTTACTTTTGAGCTTTTATGTGGCACCTGCTTGTCTGTTTTATGTTATGTCTTTTATGTGTTTGACATTGTACTTTGAGCTTCTTGCACATCTTTTCCAATGTGGTTTTATACTGCAAATGATAAAGTGAACTGAACTGAACTGAGATGTCCTGGCAGTGACAAACCACTTCTTCTGCAGAGGAAACCTGCGGCTGCATATGACTGCAGAAATCAAAAACCCAGTTTAAGGTAGTTACCAGTGATGGAGTGCTCAGTAAAATGTGCTTTTAACATACTATCTCTGTTTTAAAAATGTATTTAGTTACCACTTGTAGTACACTTATGGGTTCAAGTGTACTACAAGTGGTAACTAAATGCATTCAGAACCAGAGATAGATGAGGTAATAACCATAGTACAAGGACTGGCCAGAGGCAAAGCCGCTGGGGCTGATGCAGTACCAGGTGAGCGTCTCCAAGCTGGAACAGAACCCCTAGCCCGCCATCTCCATCAACTTATTCTGAACTGCTGGAGCTCTAAGCATGTTACCCAAGATGTCAAGGATGCAAAGATCACCACCCCCTACAAGAACAAAGGGGACTGTGAAGACTGTGATAATTACAGAGGATTCTCATGGCTGAGCATTACAGGGAAAGTCCTGGCTTGTCATATTTACTTGCCTTCAACAGCTAGCTGAGAACATACATCCTGAGTCACAATGTGGCTTTCGGCCCAACCACTCCATAACAGACATGATATTTGCTGTGAGAAAATTACAAAAGAAATCAAGAGAAGATAATCAGGCGCTCTACCTTGCCTTTGTAGATCTGACCAAAGCTTTTGACTCGACAGAGAAGCACTTTTTATGGTCCTGCAAAAGGCTGGCTGCCCTCCCACCCTTCTATCACTTATCAAAATCTTTTGTAACGGAATGCAAGGCAGTGTTCAATTTGAAGTGTGAAACAAGTCTGCTGACACTATTGGATGAGAACTGAACTGAGCTGGACAATGACATCACTGTTTTCTACATACCTTAATTGCACTCATTTCATATTTGATGATCTTTACATAGTCATTGAACTGAACTGAATGAACAATGCACTGACCTCAGCTGATCAATGACACCATTTTGTAATTATAGTTATAATTAATTATAAATATTTGGATCAGTTAATAGAATTAACTTAATATAGTAAAATTAATATTACAATCAATTAACCTGTTGGTCCTGTGTTAATTGATTGTAATATTACAACTTGGTTAATTGTTTATTAATTCTAAGAAATGTTAATTTCTGGGTTATGGGAAATAACATTCTTACTGTACAATATTACTCAGAGTATGTAGTCAAAATCTGCATGATTAGGGACTCCAGTATATAAGCATGAAACACAGACAACTTTACGTGTGACATGAACAAGACCTTATTAACTAGACTAAACACTTAAAGGGGTGGTTCAGTGTTTTTTTTCTAGGCTTGATTGTGTTTTTGGGGCACAGTTTAACATGTCTAAATGCTTCGTTTTTTTGGAAACGCTGGTTTTTTCATATATTTTACCTTTATTCTACACCTCTGTTTCCACTGTCATATGAACGGCTCGTTTGACTTCCTGGTTCTATGAAGCCACTCCCTCCGAAATACGCAATGTGCTCAGATTGGTTAGCAGGTTGGTAGCTGGCCCAGTGTATCGTGATTCGCTGAAGCATCCGGAAACGCCACGCCCCTTACCATCCGTTGCTTCAGTGAAAATGTAATTAATGGCGTCTATATTGCTGTATCAAATTGAGCCCGAAGCAATCGTGGCTTTTAAAGGATGTTTATGAATGGTATTTCGTTTTTTTTTTTTATTTGTGTCAAAGTGTTTAGATGCTGTCACTGCTGTTTGTTAGCTTTCAATATACAGTTTTATCCTGATTAAAGCTTTACTGTAGCCGAATACATGACTGAGTAGTAGCATTTTTGTAAAGGTAGCGTTTAATTTATAGCATGAACAACTGTTTGTCTATGAACATAGAAGTTTGTTGGTGTTTGTAGAATTTAGCTAACTGGCTAGCGAAGCAAAAACTAATTGCTCTTTGTATATGTCCTTGATGCAACAAAAAAATAGCAACAGAACTATACGTTTAAAAGACATCTACAAACAATAAAACGTACTTACAGTTTGAAGCCAATAAACAGCAGCTTCTGCTTTTAAAGTGGGAACTGCTCCATCTTTCAGTAAAAGCCTTAGTGCAAATCCAGCATTGAACTCGTGTAGATTCTGGAAGCTGTCTTCAGCGCCGCATCCAGTGTAGAAAATATCACAGATTATAACGGGTTCCATTATGCTGCGCGACATGGCCTCGCCCACTTTGTTGCGTGTTCCCAGGGGCGTGTTTTGCAGGGTTTATGATGTCACCAACCCAGGAAGAAGCTCATTGTAGTCCAAACCGGTCGTTTTTGTAGGCATTAAACTGCCATAACTTTAAAAGACAATATCTCCGTTTGCATTGAACTTTCAGCGCTGTAACTTTGCAGATATTGTTTATGCTCAAGCAGCAACATTACACACTAACTAAAGTTAAAAAAGTGAAATCGCATTGAACCACCCCTTAAACTACTAAACACTTAAACTACTCTAAACATTCACACACATACATGCATACAGTTTACCAAGGGAAAGAAAGAGATGAGGCAGAATACAGGAAAACAAGTTATAGCATTATTTGAAATTCAGCAGATCAACAGCCTTGAGCAAACCATCAGTTTAGTTCTAACACGCCCTTCTTTAAAGGGGACCTATTATGCAAAATTCACTTTTGCATGGTGTTTGGACATAAATGTGTTTTGGCAGTGTGTGTACACAACCACCCTATAATGATAAAAATCCACCCTCTTTTTTTTTTAAATCCCCATAAATCATAAGCAGTGTCTCAGAACAAGCCGTTTCCAGATCCCTGGCAGTGTGACATCACATTAGCCACAGGCCCCTCCCACGAATGTTGACAGACACTGCCATTTTAGCATAGAATCGCCCTGAGCGAGTTCACAGTCCGCCATTGCTGCACTGACGAGAATGTCTCCCAAGCGTTTTAGCTGGATGGATTAATCCACATAGCTCTCTCCATTTACTCCTGAAATCTGAGCCGCTGAAGACGAGGTGGATTCATTTTGTTTTAGAAGAAAATGCTCCATCAAATCTACCGAAATTTGTTTATGTCTGCCGAATCATTTCACACCGGACTGCTTTGTGAACCAATGTCAATACAAAGGGACAATACAAAACATACAGTCTCCAGAGTGATACTGGATATGGCAGTAATGAAGGTGAGAGCACTTTATTACAGTTCATTGGAGTTGATTTACGGATATAAAGCTTACCAGTTTATTAAGCACCACCTGAAAAGGCATAAGGTCTTTATATATTTGTTTACTGTTAGTTGTAACTAGTGTTTCAGTGTACTTCGCTATGTATGTTGATGATAATGCAAGAAAGAGAGAGAGAGAGTTTATGGATAATATTTTAATGCACACTTGCACTGTGTTTTATTAAGCTCTTACAGTGATTTTCTAGAGTGAAAACGGACGCTTCATATTTTGTGTCAAGTACAATAAACGTTATAAAACTAATCAGTAAACATGCTTGTACTAATATAGTGGATAAAAACAAGAAGACAATATAAGTTATAACTGTAATTAAACTAAACTATACCTGTTCAATCTCCATGCAGCATGTATTCGCAGTTTCTGACATTATAGTGCGTCCTGACCGACTCCTGACAGGGGAGAATGAGCTCTTGAAGCTCCGCCCTCTTAGGCCGAGCGCAGCAGCTCATTTGCATTTAAAGGGCACACACTGAAACGGCGCGTTTTTGCTCACCTCCAAAAGGTGGCAATTTTAACATGCTATAAAAATTATCTGTGGGGTATTTTGAGCTAAAACTTCACATACACACTCTGGGGACATCAGAGACTTATTTTACATCTTGTAAAAGGGGGCATAATAGGTCTCCTTTAAAAGGGCGGTAAGGATACTTAATGTACCAAATAATGAGACTAAGTTTGATACTTGCATGTCTCGGCCATTTGAATTAAACTGTCCTGATGCAATTTGTGGAGGCTCCTGTTGATCTTTGCTGATGTTGTCTTAATGAGAGAGAAACAATTGGATTTGGAGGATCTTTGGTGAATGGAAAGGCAAGGCCGCAGCCTGGCACAAGCTTTGGGGTCTTCAGACATCTTCTAGTTCAGCATCATCTTCTCATCAGAGTTTTCTCAGTAAAGGAACCGCCGTGATCTTGTGATCAATGATTTTTAAAGTGTGAAGATGTCACACTCTCTGGAGGTGACTGAGCCAATAAGGAGTTGTTCCTTTGGAAGGAACTTTTTACGACTCTTTGTACTCTAGCAGGATATTAGCATAAGACATTGGATTGGGTATTTGAGAGAAGAACCTTCTAGATTCTTATAATACTAATGTGTCACAGAGTTAGCAAAATGTAAATTAACAAATCGAGAAAGAAGATTGGAGTTCATAGAGACCTAACATGATACCCTTGTGATTTTAGTTAACCAAAGTTCACTTTGTCCTTTTCAACAAGAATTAAGTGACAGTCAAGATTTTCTGCGATTCCTTTGGGTCGTAAAACATCTTATCAGTTTTCCTGTTTCCTGTAACGAGAGTTTCGGTGAAAACTGCATTTGTTACAGTTTTTGGGGGATGGTTCACAGACCTTTGTTGAGAGAGTGAGTTTGCTGGATTTTTCATTAAATATGATGAATAATTTGTGTGTGTCTGATTGGTCCAGATGTTACATAATTCCTTCCTTTTGATTGTTGTTGTCCCTCCTATAGGCAACAGAGAGCAACGTCAAAGATGCAGAATGATCAGACGGCTGAAGGCCGTGGTAGCTCCTTGGTTGCTTGATTGGATGTTTTCTGGCTGCTGAGCCAGAAAGCGTCGCAACTCTGGGATGGATGTGATCCAGAGCAGGTAGAGTCTATCTTGGTGGCTCACACTGGTCAAAGATGGCATGGACGTTGTGGTCTCCTGTGAGATCTGGTGCAAATGTAGGGATGTTTCTGGCCATTTTGAGAGTCACTCAATGCGTCGTTTCAGGGTTCGTCTGATTAATCCTTTTCCTTCTGTGGCTGCAGAGGATTTCAGGAAATTGGCCAATATGGTGTGAAGCAGAAGGCTTTGGCTCCCCGTTTGTACCTCTGTGCTTGGCTGGGGGAGGTTGCTCTGCTGATTGCATGTGGGGGAGTGAGATGTCTCTCCCGCTGTGGTTCTTTTTGTAGCAGGTAAGAGTATCTCAGTTCTCTTTGGACCATGTCAAGTTCATCTTTGGTGTTGTCTAGGTGCTGGGTCAGAGCTTCAGTCCCAGATCTGGACACATTCAGGTGACCTTCACAGGCCCTGATTCTGGGATCTTTATCCAAGAGTTCAGAATTTGCTGCTTTTAACAGTGACTCTTTGTGAAAGAATTCTTTTTGTCAGGTCATCTCTGGCTGCCTTTTCCAGCTGCTCTCATTGTTCAGCAGCTGTCAGAGCCTTTTGAAGTCTGTGGATTTTCTTCTATGACTCCATTCTGCCAGGGTCCTTGTGTCTGTCCTGAGCCTCCATCTCTAGCTGATCTATGCAGCTTTTAGCATGTGTTAGCTCCTTGTGAACTTGGTTATCTGGAGTTTGAGGTTTTTTACCTCCTGTTCCAAACCTGTGAGGTTGTGGGCCAGGAAGAAGATGACCTCAGTCAGATCTTTGTGATCATACCTCTTGTTTGAGTCATCTGCCATTAGTTCTCTTGCCTTGTTGTCCAGTTTATTTTGCTCTGGTGTTGTAGGTGGTCAGCAGCCATGGATAGAAGGGTGTTCCTCACAACAACTAGTCAGTCCTTTTGGTCTGCCATCTGGGCAGTTAGGCTAAGCATCTGCAACATTTTGGCACACTTGTGGTGAGAGTAAGGGCAAGAGACTAATGCAAGATCAAACAGAATTTGGAGCTGAAGACACGGGAGAGGATTTGTGAATGGAGTTGAAGGGATGTAACCGACGCTAGTTTGTCATGTGACAGTAACAACAAGGCTGATGTAGTACATCCGAATTCATTCATACTACACGCATTCGTACTATATAGAACGTACTTTTTTAATGTTCATGAAGTAAATTTAAATTCAAATGTAGTACCTACTCAACAGTACGTGATTTCAGACACAGCATATGTCTATTTACTTTTGCGGTTCTATGGGGAAATGAAACCACACTAGAACAAGAAAGGAAAATGTAAATAAATCACATAAAAAAAATTAATAGCTGACTGCTATTATGATTAAAATAAATAAAAAGATTTAAAGAAGTGAATAAAACAACAGAATGACCTGGTATTGGGAATAATCAATAGCACTGGTCATTAACCATTAGATTAGCTTTGGAAATCACTCTATAGTCGGTCACAGATGCAGCATGTTCAGGACCACACCATGTGTGTGTCCCTCCATAAAGTTTAGTCAACGTACTGTAGAAAAATCTCTAACTCAAAGAATTCTTCTTTAGCTAAACAGTTCACATGTAATTAAATTTAGATTCCTATGACAAGTCGTTGTCATGGGAACCAGTGCATGTCAGAGCAATTCAACAGTTCATGAAGAATGTCTGCACATTTTAAACGAATTATGCATAGAGTTAAAATGTGGCACTGATACTTTCAGATTTTCAAAAACTTGATATTACATTAAGTAAAATGCAAATATGGTTTGGCATTTGCAAATTTTACTCATGTAAACTCTTCTCTCTACTTTAACCAACTTCTTGTACTTGTTTAAAGAGTAATTAAACAGATTTGCTGTAAGTCAAAGCTTGTTTAAGCATACATAGTTACATCCGTCTTGTGCATGAATACGGATGCTCCTTTCAGTGAGTGAAACACAGGTTTGGTCACCAGGTAGCTATGCTTGTAGATGCAGCTAAAGTTTAGATGAATGGCATCAATCTTACTATAATTTCTAAGCCCTTTATACTGTAGAAAGGGGAGCATCACCCAAATCTACATTTATATAACACTGCATTGAGATTTCTTCATCAGTTAGGCAATACTGCAATTGGGATTTCTTCAACCAAAGCAGAATAATCAATTCTGGTACAATTACATGCCGCTGAGCTGAGATTCCTTCGTCAAAACAGACTTACACTTTAATATTGAAATTAGGGTTTCTTCGCCAAAATCAGATTAACTTTACACTGATACCATTTGAACAAATGCTAAAATGTGTCAAGACTCTTTCAGTTACAGTAGAGATGTCAATTCAAGCTATCACTTTATCTGCATTTAAACAAGCCAGCAACTAGTGACCTAAATGCGTATCGCATGCCGTATTCTGACTGGAATTATCAAATGCTCACTTTTAGGTTGACAATGGTTTAAACTCATAACCTTTGTTTAAGCATTATTCTCCACCATTATGTAGCAAATTAGCTCAAAAGAAATATGAATAATTAATTATAAATATTTGGATCAGTCAATAGAATTAACTTAATGTAGTAATATTAATATTTCAATCAATTAACCTGTTGGTCCTGTGAACTCTTGGTTAATTGTTTTATTCATTCTAAGAAATGTTCATTTCCTTCTTATGGGAAATAACATTCTTACTGTACAGTACTACTCAGAGTATGTAGTAAAAATCTGCATGATTAGGGACTCCAGTATATGAGCATGAAGAACGGACAACTTTATGTGTGACATGTACAAGACTTTGTTAACTAGACTAAACGCTTAAACTACTCTAACATTCATCTTTCTTGAAACTGTCTGTTTCTCTCATCCACTTTCCTTTTCGGTTTGGAAAAAAACATTGTTTTATTTTTTAGATCAGTTGTGGGCCGGGTGAAGGGGGAGGGGGCCGTAAATGGCCCGCGGGCCGGCAGTTTGAGACCACTGATCTAGATTCTTATAATACTAATGTGTCATAGAGTTAGCAAAATGTAATGTAAATTAACAAATAGAGAATGAAGATTAGAGTTCATAGAGACCAAACATGATACCAATGTGATTTTAGATAACCATAGTATGCAACCCTGAAACATTAATACAAAAGAGTTCAAAAGAGAGAATTAATATATAGGCCTAACCCTATAAAATGAAAATCATGAGATGGGAAAATTGGCAGTGGTGGACAAAGTACACAAATCCAGTACTTGAGTAAAAGTACAGATACGTATAACAAAATATTACTCAAGTGAAAGTATTTAGTGCCCCTTTTCAATTTTACTTGAGTGAAAGTACAGAAGTACTTGATTTTTAATGTACTTAAGTAAAAAAGTACTGATTGATGAATGTTTATGTTGTAATTATATATAGGCCACTTATAATTTAATTAAATTTTATATATTTTATATAATCCTATTGCTCAAAATAATTATGAATGATTATGAATTGTCAAATAGCCAGCACTAGTCAGTATGGATGGAAGATTAGTGGAAGCATACATAATATGTAATGTGTGTTGACAAACAATATAAAAACAGACAAAACATATAGGGCTAAATACATAACATTTTAAGAAATTGCTACAGCAGCGGGGAAGATGAACGTGTATGCGTTATTTTAATTTGTGTTAGAGTTGCACGATTCTGGATAAAATGAGAATCAAGATTTTTTTAGTTTGTTTCTTTCAAATAGAAATCATGATTCTCCCATGATTCTGAATAGAAAACTAAACAAAATTGCATATAATTATTTACTAGAGGACAAAATATTAATTGCTGCAGTCTATTTAAAAATATTTAATTAATTAATTTAATAAAATGGGTTTGAATTAACGATTTAATGACTCACTCATAACTAGCCTACTTCACATCACAAATCTTTTGAATGAATCATTCAATGTCAAATACATTTTAACAGTCACTTGTCGCCTCCTAGTGCCGTAACGATGTAACCGATACAACCGTTATTTGAAGCGGCAAGTTTTAAAATGTGATTTGATCTGATTGAATCGAGATCGCGATCTGTAGACATTGGTGTGGACGTAGGGTTGCCACCCGTCCCGTGAAATACGGAATCGTCCCGTATTTACAGCCAAAATGACGCGTCCCGTATCGAATCAATACGGGACGCGATTTGTCCCGTATTTTACATAGGTCCACATTATGCAGCATCCCATGCAAATCACCCCACCCGCATTGTGTGAAGACACGTCCTATTCTGCCCCTGATTGGGTAATACTCGCTGCCATCATGGTTTGATTGGTTTGTTTCAGGTTCATGGGCCGTGAATCACGGCCAATCAGAGTCAGAGGAGGGCAGGACGCCGCCTCGCCGGTTCTCTCCTGAGGCAGATAGTGTAATGTTTTTTTTGTTTTTTTATCACCTCAAGTTTTTGATTGATAACGTTAGATTTCATATGCTGCCTATTAAGAAATAATGTTAATAATGTGCATTAATCATGTTATGGTATGATTTGTTTATTAAGCTTAATTTGTACAGTCAGACACATAAGCATTACTTTAATAAGAGATAAGAGAGATATATTTAATACATATTTAATCAAAATATAGTACCTATGTGAATAAAATAAACAACTATTTGTTATTCTTAACCAATTTATAGAATTGCATCATTCAATACTATAGAATTAGCAATAGACAATATAAAAATAGAATAAATAAATACATAAATATATTTACTTACCAATAATAAAAATGTTGTTAAGTGTTTTACTTAAATAAGAAATGTTTGTAGATATTATATCATTTACAGTTATTTAGGTGTGGTTTCACTGTTTGGATGGTGTTATTGCAAACAATGACAAATATTTTAGCCAAAATCTTTGTTCACAACAAATGACAATTTACAATTTGTTTAATTTATAATTACTAAGTTATGGATCTGTTAATTTAATAAGTTAATAAAATATGGTTCCTCCAAAAGCTTATTTTTTGTGGTCTCAGTCACTCTTTTTTGGCCTATGTTTATTATTGTCATAGCTGTGTATTCAATATGACCACTTAATTTGTGATAGTGAGAGACTGAGTGCATCTGTTCACACTGATTTCAATAGTAGATATCTTATTATAATGTCCAATGGTATCAATCTTAATATTTTTATGAAAACATGTTTTAAGTTATGATATACCACCACTGGCACGCCATCGGGACTGTGGTCATTGTGGCCCCGACTCCCGAGGGGTGTGGCCCCCGCTGCGGCAGAGGTCCCTTATTTTTCTGTATTGAAGGTGGCAACCCTATGTGGACGTGTCGCATTAAAGCATTTCAGTGGGCTTAAACAGATCGCCCTTTACAGCAGGTTTAGTTCAAAAACAACTGACCTAAATATGATTTTCAGTTACAATAATTCGTCCTAAAATTCAACATTAGTAGGCTGACATACTTTTCACCGTCAGTCGTGCGCGCACTCGAGGATCCTCCAGTTCTTGGCTAATTTTCAGTCAGACTTGTAAATTCATTCACTGGAAAGTCGCTCTGAACGGATCATTGAATCAGTGAGTTGTTGACTCGAGAACAGCTGCAATACTATCAGTCCAATTCGCGAATGAATTGTTGATGTGATTTGTGAACCGATTTAACAGGATGATTGAAAAGAATCAGTTCGTGCACGAATCGGACACCGCTTTTGCGTCTCTGAGCATGTGACGATTTCTTCATTTTAAAATAAGGAGTAACGATATGTTTTATGAAATGTAGTGGAGTAAAAAGTACGATCTTATGCTTTGGAATGTAGTGAAGTAAAAGTAAAACTTGCTCAAAATAAAAATACTCGAGTAAAGTGCAGATACTTGAAAAATGTAGGCCTACTTAAGTACAGTAGCCTAACGAATTAAAAATACTTCGTTACTGTCCACCACCGAAAATTGGATAGGCCTACATGTTTATACATTTCTCAAGTGGTTATATATAGAATATATAGGATAAAAAGGTTCACTTTGTCCTTTTCAACAAAAATTAAGTGACAGTCAAGATTTTGGTCGTAAAAAATCTTATACATTTTCCTGTAACCAGAGTCTCGGTGAAAACTGCATTTGTTACTGTTTTTGGGGGATGGTTCACAGACCTTTGTTGACAGAGAGTGAGTTTGCTGGATTATTCATTAAATATAATGAATAATTTGTGTGTGTCTGATTGGTCCAGATGCTACACCTGTAAAGCTGATTTGAAACAATCTGTATTGTATAAAGCACTATAAATAAAGGTGACTTGACTTGATGTTTTTGGGCTCACAATCAGGTTGGAAAAAACTGTGACTATGTCACAGGCTTCCAACACGCATTGTTTTTAGTTAAATAGTATAGCACTCGATGATGTGGGAAATTACCCATAATAACATCCTAGAAGATGAGATCTCAATCAGGTTGGGGAAAGCGGCCTCTACTTTTGGACGTCTGACAAAACGTAGTCTCACCCTCAGACGTAACGCCCATAGACCGTTGGCTGAACGTCTCATGCATATGGCACACTTAACTGGAAACACTGAAGTCGTCATCTGATTGGTGAATTCTACAGGATGTCCCGGGAAACGTGTGTCACGTTCTTTAATGGTCCGCCTGGAAACAAATGCTGTGATGCCAAACCCCCTTGTGGAAGAAGAACAGGATTGCCTTAAATTTAGCAAGTAAGTTAACTCATCATTTTGAATTGATAAAACTAGCTACCACACAGTACAGAGTACTTAGAAATCTTGAGGATTGGTAATTCAATTTTACAAATTGAGTACTTTGTTCAGTCATGTTAAAAATCTTGTTCACATTATGTAGAAACCGCCTTAAATTTCTCAAGCATTTTTTACTCAAAGTTGCAACAATGGACCATACATTTATTTGTATTTATTAAACTGGAGATACTGTTGAAAATAATAAAGTTTGATGTCACCATCATGGTGGAAAGTGTTTGCTTTAGTTGGGCTCTTGACCTTGACTCTTAACATTAGTGTTTCTCTGGCTGTCGTAACTCAGTGTTTGTAAGACACAGCTGTTATGGTGAAAAAAGCCAAGAGAAATGCTGGTATTGATCTATTGCATCTTTCCTGATGATATCATTGAATACCCACAGATTTAATCCTGAGGTTTATACTTGATCAAAAGTGTGGTTTGTCATTAAAAACAATTAAATATTTTATTGCTGAAACTAGATCAAGAGACTGAGCACGGTTGAGATCATATATTTTTAATATTATATTTGGCAAAAAACATTTTGGACTACTTTTAGACACACAGAGACATCAATAATCAGCGTATAAATCTCAACAACGGTGACATGCAATGCATGCTGGGAGCCATCATAGTATAAAACTCATCCATGGCTCCCAGCATGCATTGCAGCATGAAGCATGTCACCGTTGTTGAGATTTATACACTGATTCTTGATGTCTCTGTGTGTCTATATAGTCCAAAATGTTTTTTGACTTACATATTAAAAATATGATTTCAACAGTGCTCCGTCTCTTGCTATAGTTTCATTGATTATTAAAAAATACTTATTTGTTTTAATGACAAACCACACTTCTGATCAAGTATAAACCTCAGGATTAAATCTGTGGGTATTCAATGATATCATCAGGAAAGATGCAATAGATCAATCCCAGTATTTCGTTTGGCTTTTTTCATCTTAACAGCTGTGTCTTACAAACACTTAGTTACGACAGCCAGAGAAACACTAATGTTAAAAGTCAAGGTCAAGAGCCCAACTAAAGCAAACACTTTCCACCATGATGGTGACATCAAACTTTATTATTTTCAACAGTATCTCCAGTTTAATAAATACAAATAAATGTATGGTCCATTGTTGCAACTTTGAGTAAAAAATGCTTGAGAAATTTAAGGCAGTTTCTACATAATGTGAACAAGATTTTTAACATGACTGAACTAAGTACTCAATTTGTAAAATTGAATTACCAATCCTCAAGATTTCTAAGTACTCTGTACTGTGTGGTAGCTAGTTTTATCAATTCAAAATGATGTTAACTTACTTGCTAAATTTAAGGCAATCGGTTTCCTTAAGTTTTTTATGTAAACCCAACAGTTTAATTAAGCTTTGTAAGTAAACTCAACTAATTACATTTTACAGTGTGAACCACTTTCCTCCTGTCTAAAATGCATTCGTCTCAGATTGGCTGATCATGTCACCAGAATGCCCCCATACCCCATGCAATTCTGCACAGTGTGCTCAAGGAGGTTGCCCGCACTACTGGAAGGCCCAAGCTGAGGTATAAAGATGTCCTGAAAAGGGATCTGATAGATTTCAGCATACCAACTAACTCCTGGACCCAGGCAGCTCATAACCAGCCAAATAGAGGGCTGATCTATACAAAGTAAAGGCTCAAGACCATGCCAACAACCTCCAACAGCTAAAAGAAAGTTGCCTGAAATCCAACCAACAAACATGAACTATGCTAGCTAATATATGTTTATAACCTATTGTGAATTGCATTGTTGCTCACGACAGAAGTGTCAGGTGTGGCTGTAATGAAGCGCACAACACAGGAGAATCTAAGAAACAAAATAGTCTTTCATTTTAAATCCATCTGAGAAATACTCAGGAAATTACAGAAATAAGCAAAATAATACAACCACGTTAAACATTGACAACACATTACAATGAACAGAGGAAATAAAGGGTATGAATAGGAGACTAAATTAACAACATGAGATACAATATGAAACCTTTTTAAAAATGTTTGTGTTCCACATAAGAAAGTAAGTCATGGCGGTTTGGAATGATTGAATTTTCACCAAAGAGTGATGTCTCTTTTTCCTTTTTCTTAGGAGAATCACCTCATTTTCCATGATTTTTTAACCTGTCATAGGTGTAGAGTTTCCTCCATGTACAGTGGAAGTTTTCAGAGTCCAGGAGAGAATGGACTACCCCAGAGACACAAACGGCAACATCAGAGCTATGGTGCATCCTCATCTACAGGTATTATAAATGGACCATCTAGTAAATGCATACAGAAGTTTGTTTTTTTATTAAAGCAAAACATATGCCCTTGAGCAACGTAAAAAGAGTTGCTCTTTATGACCAAGGGAGGGGAAAACACATGTAAGAAAATGTGTCCTATGACTCAGATGTTTGCTGTGCTTGTTTTGACTCCCAGGCTTCACTTGTTTTCCACAGTAATGGTGCTGTTCCTTTTTCTTTCTCTTTCTGTGTAGGACTGTGACTGGGAGCCTTTGAACCAGGGTGACCCTATGTTCCTAACTTTCGATGGGAGAACAATCCTTTATGAAGGTGCCAGCACGGTATACCCCACTTTTATTAATGAGGCTGCCTATTATGAGAAACAGCAGGCATTCATGACCACTTGTAGGGAAATACTGGCTGCCAATGCAATCAGAAAAGCTTTCAAGTAATGTTTTCTCTCAAAAAAATCACTGAAGCTTAGTTGACATAATGTGTGTCAAGCACTGTACTTCATGAAAAAGTATTTAAAACATTTATTATTCTTGAATAATTATAATACAGTTTTATAACATTTTAAAATTTGACTTCTTACACCACATACTATTTAATTGAACAGTAAAAAAGCCAAAGTTTTCTAAAATTATCTTTAAAAAGAGACTGGGACCAGAAACATTTCAGTAACATTTTACAATAACGTTCATTAGTTAACATTAGTTTAGTTAACATGAACTAATAATGAACTGCACTTATAGAATTTATTAATCTTTGTTAATGTTAATTTCAACATTTACTAATACATTATTAAAATCTTGTTAACATTAGTTAATGCACTGTGAACTAACATGAACAATGAACAACTGTATTTTCATTAAATAACGTTAACAAAGATTAGTAAATACAGTAACAAATGTATTGTTCATGGTTATTTCATGTTAGTTAATACATAAACTAATGTTTAACTAATGAACCTTATTGTAAAATGTTATCCACTTTTCTTTATTTATAAATTAATAAAATATATGCATTATATATTATATATAATTTATATTTGTTGTTATATATATATATATATAT